>JAVQKC010070963.1:0-21640 GCA_036025475.1 Philypnodon macrostomus | reverse complement strand
TCCGGAGGAGCTGGAGGAAGTGTCTGGGGAGAGGGAAGTATGGGCGTCCCTGCTTAGACTGCTGCCTCCGCGACCCGGCCCCGGATAAGCGGAAGAAGATGGATGGATGGATGGACACTGGTGGTGGCAGAAGCATGGTGGCAGAACCTCCGACCTCCACCAAACACCAATCACACAACCACATTCATACATGGGCAATGTGGGTTAATTGTCTTGCCCAGGGACACAACAGCAGTATGCTCAGGCGGGGACTCGATCTTGCGACCCAGGGTGAGCGCCTACCCACTGCGCCAATCAGCATGAATTCTTAAATTGACATTGTCGTCATTGTAAATTGAATTTTTATTTAGTCTACAATGCACACAACGGTTGTTTTTGTTTTAAAGTCTATTTTATTGTATGTGCTTAGAGACTGCATTCTCTCGGGGATAGCTGGAGTACTATCAGTGGTATTTATTTACAGATTTAGAATATGAATGCCATTTTTCTGGAATAAAGCATTATATTATTAGACTAGAAAGAACAGAGAACATTGGAAAAGTCAAATTGAGAAACTAAAGCCGGATCATTCACACTTTGGGTGAGTTCCAGTTGTCCTCGGAGCTCGGAAGTCGGAGCTGGGAGTGACAGAATCTCAGAGTTGAAGAGTTCCAGTTGTTAACTCGGAAATAAACACATCACGATAACAGCTTCATTTTGTAGCAGTTAGCAGGGATTTTAGCATGTTTTGTAATGCTAAAATACTCCACAGCAACATGCTAACAGATGCCGGGTTGATAGTATTGAATGGCTCATATCAAAGTTTTCTAAATATTATAGAAGTTATATTATGGATATTCTTGTAAAATGGGGCGCTGCCATGTTGGATTTTTCATCTCGGGGTTGTCCGATTTTGCGCAAGTGAAGTCCAACATCAAGGGGCGTTCCAACCTCCGAGTACAACTGGAACGCACCATTTTTCCTTTGAGTTGTACCACATTTAGAAATATGGCCTAAATGACACAAAGAGATTTAGCACCCAATGCAAATATATTGAAGTTATTTAGGGAATAATTTTATTTGAAAAAAAAAAAAACTAGCAAACCAAGCATGTGTCAATCCACATTGTAGTTTATTATTTACTTGTTCCTCCCACAGTACTGAATTGAAATGCATAACAGTTACATTGTAGAAAGCACTAAAACAAAGTACCTCAACTTGCTGATTATGTTTTTAAAATTGATTATAAACAAAATTAAAATAAAAAAAAAAAATATATCTGGTCCCTCAAAATGGGAGAATAAATGAAAAATAATCTGTTGCTTATCATAAGTTTGGCACAACATGAACCCAACATTGGACAAGCTCACAGACAACCAAAAATGTTCTGACCAATCATGCGCATATAAAGGAAATTCTTTCTGGCTTTTTTCATAATGCCATTCATTATATGTTTGTCATTTATCTAATTGTCGATCAGTTTTATTAAGAAGAAACAGGAGTGACTTGTGTATGTTTTAATACTATCTGGCACTCAAAACGTCATCTACATATCCCCAACATCCAAGTCTGGGACAGGCCCAAGTGAGGGAAACTCACCTTCACCCGGGCTAAGAGCAGTGCTATTCAGTAAACAAACTACAGTTTACCAAGAAATAAATACAATTCTCAACATACAACAGCAATTATCAACAACAATATCAACAACAAATAAAGGAAAAAAAAAATCATGATTGTCTAAAAAAATTAAAAAATGAAAGATGCACAAGCACGGAGAAGCTAAAAGACTAGCATTCAGGCTATTCAATGGTATTGATGGCCTATGCCCTTTATGAAACAATGGACCTCTGCACTATGGGCAAAAAACAAACAATGACACACAAAAGAAACATGTTTTTTCTTTTCCACTAAAGAGACAGTCTTTTGAAGTCCTTTCACCTATAGCGCAGGCGGGCAGATGGAGTGCAGTGGACAGTCGGTAGACACTTGTGTACAGTGCTATGATTGTGCCGACACACGCAGCAAGACAAATGACAAAAACACTGGCCCTTTTCACTTTGTTTTTTATTTGATCGGACGGAGGGCCACGACTGACCCCAAGCCTCTTCAATCATCACTGCTCATATCAAAGTCTGTCATGAAGAAGATGAGGACGTTTTCCAACCCAGTCCGTCAAATCAAATGTGTCTATGTAACATTCCAGAAACATAGAAAATCAACATTCAAGAGAAAATTACATGTCATATTTACATTCAACATACGTACATATTTCACTTCTTGGTTGTGTGTTTTTATATCATAGAAATGACACTGGAACAATATATAAGGAATTGTATGCTGAGGCGAGAACCACACTTGGAGATAGTAAAGGACAATGTGTGTGTGTTTTTTTTATACCATAACCAAATGGAATTGTGGTCAATATGTAAACGTTCACTTGGCACATCAACATGGATCTGCAGTTGGAAAGTCCTGGATTTACTTCTCATCCACCTTCAAAAACCTTTGACAAAAAGCTCGTCAGTTATCAAATGGCGGCGCATGTATTTTTATTTTTTTTCGTATTCCACCAACTTCTGTGTTTCAAATGTTCCTGTCTTCCCTTAAGGGCCCATTGAAATGTATCATATTAAGATAAGTGATTAAATATTGGAAAGTAGGTTCATGTTCTTCTGCACAGATAAACCTCAGCGACTCAAATCTCTGTCTTAAAGACACATACAAACTAACAATAAAACGTGAGCACATTCATTTTCATGCCCACCAGCTGCCCGTGCTGTGCAAAACAGAGATTCAGCAGAATAAATACATGTATTATTACTTTAGCTTCATTGTTTTGACAAGGAATCCCCATTACTATACTCATCTTGTTGAAATAAGATTTGGGTGAATTCGTTTTAGTTGGAGGTGGCTCAGCAGTCACATGGGCAGTGGTTCTGTCAGCAGTCACTTTGCAGACAATTGAGGGCCCGCTCAATGGCCCCTAGCAATGGGACCCCTGTGTCAGAGGTCAGGCCTGGGGCTCCAGAGATACAGAGTCATCATACGTGGCTCAGGGACTGGATGGCACTGGATTCAGCAGCCGCCCGGGCCAGATTGTGCCAAATAGAAGCAGGGCTATGGGACGAGGGGTGCAGAGAGTCCTTCTCGGCCAGAGACAGCATCATGGCGTACGCCTGACAGCAAGAGAAAATATAAATGAACAAAAGAGGAATATAAAAATCATTTTGCAGTAAAAACCACAGCAGTGTTCCTACCTGGGACTTGGATTTCCTAAACAGAGGCTGTTTGACAGTCTCGCTGAGGGAGGGAGAGCTAAATGAGTCGTCGTCTCCATCACTGAGCTCACTCTCCTCCAGCTTCCTCATGTCAGAGAAGTGATGCATGTGCTCTAAGGCTTGGTAACCACTTGGATCCTCCTCTTCCTCTTCTTTATACCTGGAGGACACATCAGAAGCGATTACTCAGCTTTCTCTTATGGCTTTTATACCCTAACGTTAAAATCGATGTAGTGGTATAAAGGTGTACCTCCTGGGTGAGGTCTTGCAGTTGAGGTTCAAATCATTACTCTCACTGAAGTCCATCTCCCCCTGTGCAGCGTCATCACTGAAGTTAGCGTGAGGTGATTGGCTGTCAAGTTTCGCGGCGGGCTCTTTAAGCTCCTCCCCCTCTTCTTCATCAGCACCCAGGTCTTCGGCTTCCTCGTCCTCTGGGTCATGTGACCCGTGGCTGGAGAGTAGAGGTTTCTCTTCTTCGAATGGACCACCATTTAACCTGACGATAAAAAAGAACAAAGAGAATCGGATTAGGCTGGTGGGTTAAAAGTACATACATGTAATTTGATTTCTACAACCTCTTTGACCAGCACCAAACAAACCAAGGTGTATCACATTCATTTAGACAAATGAGGTGAAGTGTCTTGCCCAAGTAAAAAAAAAATAGCAGCATGAACTGGAGTGGGAATCAGACTATCAACCTTCTGGTTAATGGATCACCCAGTTATTCTTTTATAATGTCTCAACCCAATCAAAACCTTTTACTTCTCTTGGTGTGTCGTGTGCTCTGATGTTCTTGCGTGTGTTGGATGAAGGTGAATATGTTCCCTACAGCTGGAGCAGAACAGAGTTGGAATCCTGTTTGTCATCATTGCTCTGGGGCCCGTTTGGGCACAGCAGCACCGCGTTGATGCTTGGAGCACTTAGCTGAAGTACTCTGTCTTTTACCTTGTTTATTTTTCTACTATTCCATATTCATCTAATAGGCAAAATATTTATCAGACAGCCCCATTTGGAAGAGAGTTATGAGAACATTGCCAATCGTCTCATTCCACTATTCCTGTCGAGTGAGGCAGACCTGGCTATGCAAACTGCCCCGGTCCTAATCTGCCCCTGCCTCTGCGCACCACAGGAAACCACCATTTGGTAAATCATCTGGAACCACATTAAGATCGAGTCACTAATTACACTTTGGGCCGTCTTTCGCCAGCTCCTAAAAAATTTCTCAACAAAGGCCCCAGAGATCGAGGCAGAGAATTACGAGATAGATAAGAAACAAAGTACATGAAGCACATCCACATACATGTAAACTGGATAGTGCTCAAGATGTCACCAAACAACAATAGAGAGATATAGTGGCAAGAGATCAGGATAGAACCCCCCCAAAAAAACCATACATTCTCAAAATTCTGAACGCAAACTAAAGTGCTTAAAGGGTCTTTAAAGGGCTTTCTACAGTGTTAGAATGTTCTTTCTGTATCAAAAACATCCCTGAAGAGATTTTTCTGAGAGATGCAATCATTTTTTTTAGTAATGTGTGATATGGCTGCCACATCTCCTTCAGTTTGAGTCAGTTACCACCATCAGTTGAGTAATTAAGACTGAATTCAGTATTATTCAGTAGTAAGATTTTGAGGCACATTCCCCAAACTGTAGAGCAGCTTTCAGATGTTGGTGATAATAGTAATCACTTTTAGCCTACACCACCGAGAAATGACACTCTCTCATATCTCACATTTTGCTCTGTGTCCGAACATATTCTACTCCAGACAGCGCTCCCGTGAGGATGAGGGGGGGTTAGGGTTTAGGGTTTTGACAAGGTGCTATTTGTGCTAATCTTAGGTCCAAAGAGAGGGTCCAGAACCAGAGTGCGAGAGCTTGGGTGATTAAGAAAACAGATTCTCTAATTGCGCTTTCAAACGTGGTCATTTGCTGGGGATAAAGTATCTATCAGGAGTCATCAGGAGCTGTGCACTTTGAAATGAAACACGGCGCGACCCCTTGACCCCGCCTCCTCTACCCTCTTCCTGTAGGCATACATGTTGTTTCCAGATGTGCTTAAAGCTAACTGAGCCTAGCACCATGTCTCTCCCCTCATCGTGTTGACCTAGACTTTATGCACAATCAAAGTCTGCAAGATCTCTATCAGTAAATCAGGCCTTCCCATCGCACCACTGTGAGGTATGAAAACCAAAATATAAAGACTGGAGCGGGCCTTTTGGCTGCTGTGACAACTTCAAGAATTGATTTTTTTGTACACCCGGTTAGTCCTGGGGTAGACCTTAAGTTCTAAGCCCTGATTCTGACTTGGTTTCGTCTGGCTTTAGACCTGGTTTAGTCCTTTAGTCTGTCCCTGGTTAAGTCCTGAATTAGACCTGACTTAGTCCTAGTTTTTTGTCCTGGTTTAGCCCTGGCACTGTTAATTATCTCATCACATTACATTTTTTTTCCTTTAAAATACTAATGACTGGACCTCTCTGACCAGTGCACACGGTTATGGGCTCTTGCACGTCTCCACCGCCCCTAACGTCAGAGCACACTTTCTGTATGTGTGGTTACTGTGCAGATGTGGGTGGTTTGAAATCTAAATGGGGCGCATAGACTGACCAGTATCTTTCTATTTAAAGCCTTGCGTCACAGTGCAATAGTTCAATCAGTGCACAGTAATGCCTGCCATTTAACTTAATGAGGAGCCCAGTTATTTGGACTGCCAATGTTCAGAGTACAATGTGCCGTTAGAAAGCGGGCTCACCCTTCCTCCGACGGGTCTGGAGAAGTCTGGTTATGTCCCGAGTTGCTGATGAAGTTCCGAATTTCGTTGAAGTAGGAGTCTTCCTTATCGTCCAAGATGGCGCTTCCACTGTCCAGCTCTGACTGAGGGGAGGACATGGCAGTGCCTGAGGGAGGTTGGGAAACAATTAGAATCACAAGCCATTGGGTGATGCAATGTGAAAAGTGGTAATATGGGTTTATAGATGTAAACTATAAAACAATAATCTTTTGAAACGGCTGGATGAAGAGGCTTAGCTACAGTATAATACAAACTGTGTATTGAACTTTGAATCCAATGCTTTGACCTGGTTCAGACTTGGTTTAGTCCTGGTTAGTTCTGGTAGACCTCATTTAGACTTTTTGACTTTTAACACTACTATTTACCCTGATTGACTAATGCATTTCCCACATTCATCCCTATTTTATTTCTAGGTTTAGTAATGGGTTAGTCCAGAATATGGGTATGTTCAATTGTAATGCCACATAGTTTCTAGTGTGTATACTATATAGTCAGGATTGATCATGTCCTGATGTTATGGCATAATACATTTGGTCAAACTGAATTGGGAGATGTTTTAATTCATTTCATTGACGTATTTTGAAGTGTGTAAAAACCTCAGTTGCATTTGGCTCAGCCACTGAACTATTGAATTATTTCAGCTGTTCAACTAAGATTTACTATCAATGACTCAGATTCAACATTATATCAAAGGTAATGATATCACACATATTGACTGGTGGACTTAATAAATACAGTATGTTAAAGATTTATAGTTAATTAAAGCTTTGATGTAAGGAGCTTGGTACCTGACAGGTTCCCATTCTCGTGTTTCTTGAGGTGGCGGTCCAGGTTGGTCTGCTGACCAAAGCAGCGGTCACACAAGTGGCACTTAAAGGGCTTCTCTTTGTTGTGGATGTTGCGGATGTGCCGTTGGAGGTTGGACGAAATGCTGAAGGAGCGGTCACAGTATTTACACCTATAAAAGAATTCGAAACATGTTTTACTAGAAAGCAATGATTGTTCTTACACACTGGATTGGTATCTCTCAAAAAGACACTGAGACACAGACCGGCAAACATCCACTTCACATTTAACATTTAAACTAGTTTGAAAGTTACTCAAGTAAAAGTAACTAGCCTCTTCTCACTCAGGCAATTACACCATACCAAACACAGAGGCAGATAAGTGCTCTGGCAGCTGCTCATGAGCACAAATCTAATGAATAAGCCTGTTTCTTCTATAGGGAAACATAATGGGCCACATAATGCTAGGACACACACACTTCCACACAGACAGTCCCAGCAGTCCCCCTCAGTCTGAGACATGATGGAGGAGCTTATTTAAGGTGAAACAGCTCTGCCTCTCATCTCCGGCCAGAGCAATAAAACCGCATTCTTCTCTCACAAAACAAGCACGCAACAGATTTGGTTGTAGCTCTGCAAAATTAGAAACCCTTGCCAAGTTTCTTCATGCAAAATTATACAAGAAGATTACATCTTTTCTTCTCCTAGAATTAGCTTGCTCGATTGGCCGTCCCTCAGGAACCCCCTCGGTTATCTCCACAAAAAATTACAATAAACAGCGTTGATCTTTAATGGTGTGCCAGCGGAGGGGAGAGCAGGCTATCAGAGCGGGGCAGTAGAGCTATGTGCCTGTCTGTTACACTTCCCTGTGGTCAACAAGCCTCCTGCAAGACCCACGCCAACATTCCACTACCTTAGTAACTACAAAGCTCACTGTGTGAGCCAAGGTTTATTCATAATACAAATGTAATGTGTGTGGTGTGTTATACATGTGCACTATAGGCTGCTGCTGCAGTCTGCAGAGGGGACTCAGTGGAGGACTGTTGTGCTGGTTGCCAAATGCTCTTTAAAAATAGCAGTAAAAAGAAAATGTTTGCAAATATATTGACAATAAATAGGCAGCTATTTAACACCTTTACCCCACTAGTGTGACATTTGTGCCAATAGTGAAATGAGTGTTTATCCAATACTTCAGAAAGTATACTTATGTTTACATGAAGGTATACTTATGTTTACATGAACAACATTATAAAACTATATTGTACAGGTCAGCTACACTGTAAAATATACTATGGTTTGGTTTTGGAGATTGGTTGCTTTAGGCAATCTTTTATTCTTTATTTTCTTTTTGGGCATCATGACTGGATCACAGCAACTACTTCTATGGGCTTTAGGGCCTTTACATAAATAGTAGTATAGTACAGTTTAGATAGTAGATTTACTATTACACTGTATTTTGAACAGTGGGAGGAGGCCATGCAACTTGGAGAGAACCCACATAAGAGGAGCATACAGTGTCTGGTTTATTGTAATTATTTATGTTGAAGTAAAATTGTTGTGCCTACATGAAAACTTCAGTTTCATATGGCATGTATTTGCTGATACTTGTATCCAGAAGGCCCATAGCTGACTTGGATTGGTCCACACAAGAGAAATGACCACAGCTGTCTGGCCTGGACATCTGCCCGCACCCCTCATCACCTCAATCGTTCACCCCACTTCCTCCCTTTCCTCAGGACAACTCTTCTGTCACCCCGGCGACGGACACCATTCTTCATCAAGAAAATTACTTAGCTTTAAGATAATGATTCCAGGCTTTTACAGCATGAGAAAACATACATAAACTATGCGCTAACTGTAGACAGGATTAGCCTGGGAACACATTAGAGGTTGTGAACAGATGAGCTGGGTGTCTCTTTGGGAGAATGTGGGGTCATGGCTGCATTGAATGGAGACAAAGTAGGTTGTATAGCAGTCTTACCTATATGGTTGCTCTCCCGTGTGGGTCCGGAGGTGGCGAGTCAGGTTGGCGGAGCGGGGGAAGATTTTACCACAATATCTTTACAAAAACACAAAAATCACACACAATGTAAAGACAGCAAAAGTAAAACTGGCAGCAACACATTGAAAAAAGCTGGGACAGGTAGGAGGGGGTGAGCTAAATTTTATCTGGACTTTTCTTGACTACTGCTCAGTGATCAGAAAATCAATTTTAAATATATACAATCACATTCATCATAATACTGTATATTTATTTTTCCTTGTTCATTAATATGAACGCCGGCAATGTTATAGTAAAAATGACAATGAAGAGCAGAGCACAAATGATTGCACGATTCAGCGATCTTCACAGATTAGCAGATCGTCATAACTACATATGTAATATGTATGTGTCGCCATATCACTCTCTCCTTGGACAGGGGCAACAAGTGGCTGGTACTTTTATGAGTTGATTGGTAAAAATATCACATATCTCCTAAAAAGAGAAATGAAGATTGCTCCAATAAAATAAAATAGTGCCATGCTCAGGCCATTTAGAAACCTCATTTACAACAAGCTCCTTTTTTCTTCTGACCAGTGCTGCCACAGGTGTGTAGTTTACCTGCAGGTGTAGCGCTCCTTGCCTTTCCTCAGCAGTGTCTCTGGAAGTGCAGTGGGCGGGGCTCTGAAGTCAAACATCGACGGGACAGAGCGCAGCAGGTCTCCACCGTCAGGCTTCAGAGATCCAAACGTCTCCAGTTTCTCCGCCATGTTTTCAATCGCTGACATCTGACAAGACACAAAACAGGCAGGATTTTAAGAATGACATAATGAATAACACAACAGTTGTTATTATTATTATTATTATTATTGTTATATATGGAAGCATTATGACATTAGTGCTGAAGATGAGTGCAATCTGTCAAAGAAGGAGGCAACCAGATAAAAGGCTGAAACTATGGCTGATTGAAGATTGAAGTTATATGCTTTTTTAGGGCCTAAAGAATGATAAACAATTGATGGTGGCCAGTTAGTAGTCTTTGGATGGTGAGAACGGACCCACAGACTCTGACTTGATTGGTCATACTTTTGTATTTTGTATTTTTTATTTATTATTATTATTATTATTTTTATTTTTTTATTATTATTATTATTATATTTTTTCATTTTTTATGAGAGTGAATATTATACAGTATAAACAAATATAATATCTATTAACATACTGTATATCATGCACTGTTTGTTGCACGGTATCCCACTTCTGCCTCTCACCAACATACAGTCACACATAATGTACAGTGAGAATGATGTAAAAGACTGCATCCAATCTGCTAATGAATTTGCACATTTACTTTGATCAGAAAGCCTTGATATGTCAGTGACACTGCAGCGATCGCGACGGCCTGCCTGGTGGTTGATTCATTACCATCAACCAAAATATATGTGTGAGGGAGAGGAATGTATTTGAAATGTAACGCACACATGTGAAGTCTATGTGTGTGTGTGTTTGTGTAGCTGTGTGTGTGTGTGTGTGTGTGTGTGTGTGGCAGGGGAGTGATTCATGTCCACTGGCGGGCTGTAAACTATTCCGCGCACAATACCAGCAGACAGCACATTCGTCAATATGAAAGATGTTGACATTACTGATCAAGGGCCAGACACGGGTAATAATGATATCGCTGCGCTGAGAGGGGCGGGGTGGTGGTGGTGGGAGGGTGTGAGTGGGTGAAGCGGGGGGGACAGGAGGTGGGGGGTGTCCCAGTAGGCCCAGTCTCAGCCTGTCTGCGCACACACATGGAGTTTTCTCTTTACAGGCCCTTGCGAATTTGCATTATTTTGCGTGTATTGAATTTTCAGGGCTGGTTCGTATTCTTATTTCAATAAGGAAACAAATCAATGGTGATTTGGGTCTTCCACCGCAGCCCTGACATTCCATCTCCTGCTCTCCACCTCTTGTCAGTCCCAGGCCAATATGCATCTTACGGCCAGACACTACAGGCGATAACATTCAAAATTTGGACTAGTTAAATATGTACGTTTCACAATAAAACAGATAATAATAAAGAAAATTACACATTCAATTTTGTTACATTTTGTCCATAGATTTCTACCTAAAATTACCAAAAGTAAGACTGATGTCATCAAAAGTTTTTCATCACAGAAATCTCTCTTCAGTGGACGCATATATTAACTGTATTATAACAGCTTTTGCAGGATTTTTTGATCATTGTTTGCCTAGACTTTAGTGTTTTTTTTTTAACTACAGGGATTTACTTAAAAGCAAAAATATATTTAATGGTCAAGAAAAAAAGCCCAGCCAGAGATGCTTCAAAATGATATTTTTAGTTATTCACCACTATAAAAGACAAGGTAGAAGAGTATAGAGGAACCAAAATGAAGCTAAAGAAACTAGAAAGAGCTGCTGATGGATGGGAGAGGGTTCGGTGGGAGGAGCGGCTGATTAGGAGTGACGGCCGAGTGTAAAGTTCCTGCCGCAGCCGTTGCCGTCTCCACCGAGGGAGGATGTGAGGTGTCAGGTCCGTTTGATTATGAATATGCCAATGCTGCACGCCATGAATCAAACTGGAGGCAGGCCTATGGGGAGGGGAGGGGTAATTGAACGATAGAGGCAGAAGTGGTTGCCGGGAAAAGGGAGCTGAAACGCTTTCATATTTCTTTTGAATGTGCACTGTGTATTTCATTGGGCTCTTTGTAGGCAGTGTGCTGAATGTTCAGTTCCTTCACACAATGCAAAGTCATAACTCTACACAGCATTAGGGCTCCTAAAGCTGTCAGCAGTATTGAGTGGCTCTGATAAGACACTTTTCGCGAAACCTCGCCACATGCACATGCACATGCACATGCACATGCCGGCTTCTAGAGATTTCACTTGCACTAAGTAAATGCAATTTATTCGACGGCATCTTTAGTTAGTGGCTGGGTTTCATTGTCGTTTTTTCAGTGATGGAGTAAGGAAGGAATTCTCATAGTTTACTTATTTAAAATGTTTTAAAACCAACTCAAACTAAATATGTCTGATGTACATATATATTTATGTACATATGCATGTTTACTGGATTTTAAGTAATGCTGGTTTTGAACGCATTTTTATTTCATGTTGAACCCCAAAGTAATGCAAGATTCTTAGCAAACAATACTGATTTTGTATTGTATGAAAATGTATGAAATAGTGAAAATCAAATTGGTCAACACCCTGAAGCTTTTACAATTTCCTGTACGAATACCTGTCTAGTACATAATGGTAGTAACACTTTTAATGTACAGATTAAGCTTTACAAAATCCAGAAAATAGTACAGTAAAGAACAGATAAATAATTAAAAATCGATAAAATGTTATAGCTTTTGAAGCCAAGCGGTAAATGATTTTTTTAATATCCCCTCCTGTGATTAGATAAATATATATGTAATTATCCGTCTGGTGCAGATCATAAAGCTCTAAAGGTTTTTATAGAGCGTGAGTCAGCTTCAATAGACCACTGTTTCGTCTGGTGAGCACGGTGTTAAACTACACTGTAACATTTGACTAGTTAACCTCACTTATCGAAGTACATTTATTTTTCCAGTTCAGAAAAAAAAATCATCGTTGACGTCACATATACTGTTCCCTAGATTTTCAAGTAAGTATGAATTGATTTTGCATGAGATTAAGCAACTGCACATTTAAAGCTAAAGTGATTTTTCAGTGGTTTTATAACCCCTCTTTGTAAGAGACTCCCCCAACACATGAGAATACACTGGTCTGGACGCCCCCTCGCCCCCTCCCTGCGGGCTCTCTGTCTGTGAACTTGCTTGTTGCCGTAGTGCCGCTCTGGGACCAGCAGTTGATTGGCTATCTTCAGATGTCAGTGATGCTGTGAGGGCCTTAATTAGCGAGATGCATTCTCAATTGTTGATCTTTATCGGGAACCAGATGTTTGCAAGGGAGGAACTGGCCCCCACACCCCTCAGCCAGTGTCCCAAAGAGACTGTTACCCTGGTGCTGATATAAAGCAGTCCCCCTAAACAACCACCCAGAACCACCACCACCGCTCCTCCTTCATGCCCATTTGCTTCGTTCTACAAATAAGCAACGTTTATGAGTGGAGATAGACAAGATGAAGTGGAAAACCCCGTCAAAAGTCTTTTATGAGCGGGAGATGAGAGCCGATGGCCGACTGAGTCCCAAAACTTCGTCTAAACCAAACATATAATGAATCTAAAATAGTGATTACATTGGTTTACTTTTTTGTGTATGTCTATCAAGTTGTGTTATTAAATTGGATTTGCCTCTTGCCAAATGAAAACTGCATTGACGTCAATCCAGATCTGGGGCACATAGTCATTGCTGCCATGCTGATTCATACATACGATGTGCAAAGTGTACATTTCAAATAATGGTTGCTGAAGCCATGCAGAATTCACAAAAAACGCTATGCAAAAACAACGAGTCGGACAATTCTTACAGTGACTAAATAATTTGAATAAATGTAATAATTATACACGATGGATGGGTGTGAGCCGTGCACATGGAGAGTGGTGCCAGTTTGCAGCCCATGCACTGAAGTGGGTAAACACGACTCACAAAGATGTCACAAAGAGGAACTTACCCAAGTTCTCTGATCTGGTAAACGGAACTAGGGGGTGGAACAGAGGGACAGAAGAAGAAGTCAGGACCAGGAAGTGGCCAATGAATCAACATTATTTGATTGGTCACAGATGAGTTTGAAGCATTGGAGTTAACGCTAATGGTTACCAACACGTCCTGGTGTTCAATAAGATCATTATAACTGACTACAAATACTATTCCTGTATGTAATCAGAGCCAGAATTTCTTAGCCGTAAAATATCCTGCCAGAAAATAAAGAGCTGAATCACTAGAGTAAAAATAAAAAGCCCATTCCACTCAAGTTTGTAACCCACTTACATGTCTCAAAAGTGAGTCAGGTGACTGAAAGCGAACCCTCTGAAAGTATATACACATAAGGGGCCCCCGCACTGCTCTGACTGGGGCCACTCGGGTGTTTCTGGCAATGATTTGTGTGTCCAGACATCATAAAGTCATAAAGATGGCCTAAGCACTCTGTTAGTGTTTCTACTGATAGGACACCTCATTAAGACATGTGGGACGACCATGTGGCTGCTGGAGGCCGTGCCCATGTAGCAGTCTGGACAGGGGACATAAATCAGACAAATGAAACAGCCTGTAAAAACCAGACCTGAAACGGCCAGAAAGGAGAAGAAAAAAATATCGTACGCTTGAGAAAGTGGTGTTTTCACTTTTCCGACCAACCGTTCTCACCCGCAGGCAAAGACTGGACAAATGAACGTCAATGCAACACGTCATAGAATCCCCACATACACACTACGTACATGTGTGCTAACGAAATGTATTGGACCAACCCAGGGGCAGAAATCAGGGCTTTTTAAAAAAAAAAGTATTATATTGTAATCAAAGACACATTATGCGAAGACATGCCACACTTCTGCCACATCTGTTTCACATAGCGCCGATGGTCTTAACAGGCACAAGACTGGAGCCACATTGTAATACCCATTAATACCCTATGGTCAACCTCGAAAAGCCATTTTGAATTACGGCTCCTTATTGACAAAATCCTGTAATATCTTGACGGGTTTCTGTGTTATGCTGAGAGACCATGGACTTGCTGATGTTGGAGGACTAGCAACCACAAGATGACCACATCACATCATCACGTCTACAACCAATGAGCAGTTTTGGGTGTCCATTAATAATATTTGTAATAATACATTTTAAGTGTGTTTTGTATGACAATGAGCGTACCTGTGGATGGAAGAGGAATCCAGGAGTTGGTCGCATGTACTTCTCCTTCAGCGTCTCAAACGGATCACTCATTCTCCTTTTCTCAACCCTGCTAATAGTAAATTTCTATCAGCTCTTAACACACACGGAGTTGCATATCATCACAGTGCTGCTAAAAGGATGCCAATTATACTCTGGTAATGGTCAGCATCAGTGCTTGTCAAAAAGGCTGTAGACTTTTGATTTAAGGTCATACCTGTAAATGGGGTCCATGAAGAAAGGAGTAGGCCGGGCATGCTGTAAAGAGGTGTCTGCTTTCGGGATGTCTAGTCCTGCCTTGTCTTCCTCAAACATCTTTGTGTCTTCCTTCTTCACTCTGCGTCCTTGTCCCCGGGCCCCCAGACTTAGATCTAGCGGCTGGTCCTGATTGGTGGACTGTGAGGACTCTGGTTTGGAGTGGACAAATGGCTCAGACTTCTCCTCCTTACGCTTGGTGGTGAGGTCAAAGGGAGACTCAGATGAAGACTTGCCCTGGATCCTTTTGGGGTCAGGAGACTGGGGCTGGCCCTTCAGGCCTGGGGGTTTGAGCTCTCTATCTTGAAATGGGTAAACTGGAGGAGAGAAAGCAGGGAAGAAGGGCAGGGGGAACATGGAGGGGTATGGCAGAGAACCCACTTTTTTGTCCTGGAGACCAGCTAGGCCTGTTGAACCAAAGTACTTCTCTGCAATAGAGGCTATGGCCTTAATAGAGTCATTGACAGCTCCTGTTACGGCTGTGTGCTCGTCCAGCGAGGAGGGGAGAAGAGAGGGTCCAGGGAAGTCTTTAGCAGCACTGTTCATCAGTTTGGGACTGAGCCCACCTCCCCCACTAGACTTACGTTTAGAGACTTTACCATTCTCCCTGGCAGCTCCTCTTTCCCTTTCACTGTCCATGTCACTCTCCAGCTCAGAGCCTGAAGTGCTCTCCAGATCACTCCCACTAGGAGTGCTGACATCATCCAGATCACTGCTCTCTGATTGGTCACTCTGCTTGATCCTTTTTGAAGAGGATGATGAGGTCTGAAGTTCAGAGGTCAGCTGGTTTCCAGGAGAACCATCTTTACGCAGAGCCTTCATCAGCTCCTGAGACTCCTGAACCCCAGGACTAGAGCGCAGTAGCTCTGCTCCAGTCCCAGGCGTGAGGGGCGGTCGGACCGGAGAGGTGGTAGCAGGGATGAGTGGTGGTCTGTGGTAAAGTCCAGAGGGGAACAGGCCTGGGAAACTGAAAGGAAATGCAGGAGCTGCAGGGAAAGTGAGCCCACCATGGTGACGACTTGCACCAAAATAGTCAGCCAGCCCAGCACTGCTGTGGCCCATGGCCAAGGCTGATTTGTCCAAACCAGCAGCACCAGGAAGGGGCATACCCTGGGCAAACAACCCCCCTGCAGTGAAATGATTTTTTCCTTCACAGAAGCGCCTGTGCTTGTTGAGGGATGACGTGGTGCTGAACATCTGGCCACAGTCTTTGCACTTGATCTGAGTGCGACAGTCAGCGTGCATGCGTTTGTGGCGACACAGGTTAGAGAACTGGGTGTAGGACTTGTGGCACACCTCACCTGCAGAGACATGGAGACAGACAGAGAATGGATTAGTACAGAACAGTAACTCTGTGAACACATGTAAGTTACATCACACTATACTCTCTGTTCCACCAATCAGAAGGTCACTTATCAGTTCCTTTTTCCATTACTATTCTTTCCAAATGCAATCTGGTGCATAATGTTTATTTTGTCTATTCATTCAGAATCTTTGACTGCTAAAATAGGACAATCATCCAGAATCATTATTACCATACTGTTTGGTGGGAGAGAGAACTATGATATATTTTAACTTGTGGTTGTCTAAGGTAAATCACAGGAAATACAGTGTACTATATGAATGATAAGCTTATGTTCCCATCAAAAGCAAAAATGGGGAGAAGGTGTGTCCAGATCCTGGCATTGTAAGAGGAACTGTTTGGTTGACAGTGTGAGTCAGTAGCTACCACTCATCACCTGCACATCAAACCCAGTTCCCATGCATCTCCAGCCCCATTGTCCTCCCAGGGACGCTCCCAGGCTGTCCATAAACAATCACACACAGACACACGTGGGACATACCGGCACATTCACAAGATATCCACTGAGAAACTGATGAACACACAAACACACAATAAGGCACTACATACCAATCCATGCACACACACATTCTCGGCCACATTCAGTACAATGGCTCTATTTTAAGTTTGTGAAGGAAGCCAAGTTGAATGAATCCTATCCTGGAGTCCGGTTCCCAGGGACAGCTCTCACGTCCTCTGCGGCCGCTCTTCCCTCTCCCTACCCGGGCCTCCCCTGTCGCCCCCTCGCCCCCTCACCCCCTCACCTTGTCCTGATAGCTGTCCCTCTGTCGCCCCATGCTCAGTGACCTTCCCACACTCAACCTGGTCTTTCTTGGTGTCACCCTGTCTGACCCTGTCCCATGTACTGTGGCACCACCCTGCCTTGAGACAAAGGTATGGCCATTATTTGTCTGTCAAAATGATCTACTAATCTGTGATTGTTTTTAAATGTCTCCTAGTCTCCATTGTATAATGCGTTGTTTATGGTCTTTGAGTATTATCAAGCAACATCTCTGTAGCATATGGACGTTGAACTTTCCCACTGGTGTGAGTATGTTCCTTTTTGGTGGTCATCTGAAGTAAATTATGTCATACATAACAATATTGTTGTCATTCCTAAATGGATGGGTCAGGAGCCAAAGATGCCATGTCAGTGGGTGTATATATTAATTTATATTGTTGTTTTCATTAAATTTCTACTGATTCTGTTAGAGTTTGAGGGTATGCAACTATGGGCCTTAGACAGGGCACCCCCTTAGAATTTTAAGGTTCTGACTAGCTTTGAGTAATTCCACTTTAAAAGGTCAAGTCAAGGCTTGATATTGCAGAAATAATGTTATTATTGATTTATGTTCTCAAAGCTACAAAATGACTAAAACTCAAAAATGATCTTGCTATTATAAAGATTAAGTATCCAAGAATAGGAATATATAAATAATTCAATTTCAGCAAAAATGTCAGATAGAACCTTTTTAATTAATTTTAAGGAGACAAGGGTATAACTTGGACAGAGGCTATAGTCGTAGGGCTGAGAGACAAACTTTCACTTTCCCGTTCATTCATTAAGGCCCAGTAAGAGTCACCATGTCTTTGCATGGAGGAAAGAAGTCAGGGAGAGCCTACAGTAACACAGGGAGAACATGCAGACTCCACCCAGAGAAACTGTATGTTGATCGGCCTGAGGATCAAACCCACAACTACATTTCTCAGATGCATGAGAACACAGCCACCCAAGCACCCAAGGTTTAATGCATACATACATATATTAACTACAGAGAGTTTGGCCCTTAAATGCCGCCCTGAACAGTTCAGACTCACAAATAGGGTGAAGGGCCAAGTAAGTATTGTTTTCTCGTGTTTGGTTTGAGTGTTTCTCTCAATAAAACTATATTGGAAAAACATTCTGCAGATCAGCTACAGACACTTCAATAAGACTTTGATCATCCTGTAATAGCAGAAAGCAGTCCGAACCAGACTCTGATGATTGATTTCACTCACATTGTTATTAGATCTTCAAAATGAGGATAAGGAAGTGGTTAGGATCGAGCTGTGATTACACTTCTGCATACTTTGGATGACTTCCAGCCACAAGGTGCACACAAAGCAATTTGAGGAAGAGCTAGGAGGGAAATATTGTGGAAACTGATTGGAAGCCAAATGAGAAAGTTGAAGCCAAGACTGGATGTAGTTCTTTTTTTCAAAAAGGGGATTTAATTGAGCGTAAGTTAATTGAAATGAATTGTATTTGTGGCCTGGCTGTGGTGGGGTAATCCGGACAGAACACGAGGGGAACATATTGTGTTGTTGACTCATATCGGATGCTGTGAAACATTTGCTGGAATGGAACTGAAAATGTTTATCAAATTCACTAATGGTCAGTTTATCAAAATGAGTATGTATTGCAGTCAGTGTACACCAATCAAGAAACCTGTTCAGTTCAGTAGGATCACTGAGAGTCCATTTCCTCTGGTAAGGTGCTGGCACACAAATGGAATATAAATGGATAAATATTGTTAATTCTCACCTGCATCCAAAATTTAGCTTTCTGTAAAATCACAACAGCCAAACCAAAACAGATTTTTTTTCTCATTTTGGGCAAATAAAATTGTATGAACAATCTGTATATATATGAAAAATAGTGCCTAAGTTATCTTAAGTAAACACATTATGTACGAGACAGACACATGTTAAGTGTTCCATTAGTCGTTTTAAAACCTGCATATTTTCTGCTGATTACAGCAAATGGACTCTTATTGTGAAGAGGGCTGTACATGTGGTTGCTATTTGCGAGAAGCGGTACATGTGGTGCCAAGAGATTTGCAGTCGTTTCTATGTGTGTGAATGTGAACAGGTTTCTCCCAGGTTTTGGTTAGAGGGGTCGAGCAAAGACACAAGGGCAAAGGGTCAAGGGTGAAGGTCATAATGCTTTAGGCTGGGAGGTGGCAAAGAGGTCAGGGGTCAAAGTGTGTTTAGGTCTTGGAGTTAGCAGTTAGTAAAAAAAAAAGTGTGTGTTTTTAAATAATAAAATGTCAGAAGTGGTGTCACACCAGGTCAAAGAGAAATAACAGACTGGTTAATCCAAATGGAGAGTTTTAAAATCAGCAGTGTGTGAGCATGCTGACGCAGACATGACACTATGGCTCTTTTCTTCCAAATAAACCTGCCATTCTAGTGTGGCAACAGAAATCCCCAGTGTAAGTCCTGTGGAGTAACCTACATGATTGATTCTACAAAAGAAGCTGAGGAAGAGTGTTTGAACGATCAAATAAACATGTGACAGTATGTTATGATTTTTAGAGAAGACTTACATAGGTAGGGTCTTAGTGACTTACACATGAAGGGCTTGACACTGCTGTGGATGTGCTTATGCTGCTTGAGGCCTGAAGACGTAGCGAACGTCTTCCCACATTCGGGGCAGGCGTGGGCCCGGGCTCCGACGTGCTGTGATCGGATGTGCCTCTGCAGGTTACTGGGGTCTGTGAACACCTGCTGGGGGAGGGAGGACATACGAGGGGGAGTTACCATCCATCCATCTACGAATCACTTTTTCATTAGATCGTTCTAAAGTGTCATGACTTTACCTTTGAGCAGTTTTCACATTCGTAGTGCTTGCCGCTGTCATGTGACATCTGGTGACGAATCAGGTTAGATTTCCAGTTGAAGGCCTTGGGGCATTGGTCACACTTATATTCTCTCTCTTCAGAGTGTGATAGAATGTGGGCTTCCAGACTAGATGTAAAACAAGTGAATATTTTGTATAAACCACTGAACATTAATTGCAGGCAGAGGTCGAGTGTGATATGGACCTACCTCTGGATGTCTGGGAAAATCTGGTCACACTCCTTACACTCGTGGATCCCATGGGACATAAGGAGTGGCCTGAGGTCTTGAGGCTCCTGGGCTTTCAGGTCATTGTCCGCCCCTGAGGAACAAGAGGCAAATCTACTGCTTATATGTGATGGCATTTAATCTAAACAGTGTAAACTGGTTGACACATGTTCTCATAGAAACACTCGCTTTTGTTTATAGTTGTTTTAAGTTTAACACATACCAAAAATGACCTCTAAAACTCTTCATTTTGCACTGTTATCAATGGCATCACTAGAGGCTCACTTAAAAATCCTGACCTGGACTGAGGAAGGAGGATGGGGGCATCCCACAGGGTTGCTTCTGGTGGTCCAGCAGCTGTGTGCGGGACTCAAAGTGCTGGTCGCAGTCCTCACAGCGGTATTGCCTCTCCTCTGCACAGAGCGAAGACAGAAGGAAACATTAACACAATGAACATATCTGATTGACACGTGTGTGTGTTTGTTTAGCACTAACCGTGGATATCAGGAGCCATACTGTCACATGAATACTCCTCAGCCTTCATGAAAAGTAGCAGCTCCTCACCGGGGAAAATCTCTTGGGTCACTTTGTAGAAAATCTGGAAAAAAAGACACAAGATAATGGTGGTTAGTGTTAGTTTATGAAAATGTAGTTTATATTATTACCAAAGCTTAAATATAAAAAAATACATAAATAAATAAAAAAAATTAAAAAATTCTGCACATTGTGGCACTTATAAGATTGCAGACAAATATGTAAGACCCCACTTTTGTTTTTTTAAAGGCTCTAGATAAATACAGGGATGCATGCTGACAAAGATGCTTCTGACAAAATGACTCCCATCACTGCAAATTTTCTGGTAGGTAGTTATATAAATAAAATGTATTCTTATCCCATTGAGAAGTGTGTTCATGTTGACTGATCAGCTGACAGAACATGGCATTGTGGTGTTTCCTAGGCTGACACAATAGTCTTTCTCTGTGAAACAATCCTTCCCCGTGTTATTTTTGCCCCGCTTTGGATCTCCGATATACCGCCTTCCTCCGCTGTGTGGACGTGATGGCAAATGCAAGGAATTTATTAGCCATGCATAACGGAAGTGTTCA
The DNA here is from genome assembly GCA_036025475.1 of Philypnodon macrostomus. Classification (NCBI taxonomy): domain Eukaryota; kingdom Metazoa; phylum Chordata; class Actinopteri; order Gobiiformes; family Eleotridae; genus Philypnodon; species Philypnodon macrostomus. The sequence goes on along the minus strand of JAVQKC010070963.1, from coordinate 478 downwards.
TAGGTCACAAGTATGCACTGTTCATTGAGAGAATTCCTGGTAAGTATTCCCGGGAGGATTCTGGAGTTTGGATATGAAGAGATGCAATGAATTCAAGTGGCAGGTCTATTATTTGAGAATAGGTATCATTGTTCTCTGCACTGACAAATGTTAACATGCTATATTTGACATAATGAAGCACAGAAAGTTCTCACATTGTTCTAAAGGGGACATGTTGTGCAAGGGATGTAAGAATACAGATTGATTTTCTATATGGCTTTTGTGAGAAAGGAATATCCCAGCAACTCCGGCAACCAAAACAATGTATGGACAATGTGTGTTTTATAGAAACTTTTTATGTACCATATTTTCAGAGGTGAGTAGTTACATTTACTCAGTTACATTTACTTGAGTAACTTTTTAAATAAATTGTACTCCATAGAGTAGCTTTACTGCACAATACTTTTTACTTTTACTTGAGTAATAATATTTTGAAGTA
>JAVQKC010070957.1:0-26815 GCA_036025475.1 Philypnodon macrostomus | reverse complement strand
TTTTGGATTGAAATTGGGAGGTCAGGTATATTTGACAGCCTCTAACTTGCACATACTTTGCCCGATTAGGCTCAAACCTGAAATACCTAATTACCCCCCAGCCCTGAACACATCTGACTGATATGATGGCAGTTACCACTATTGTGTAGTTTTAGTAAAATTTACAAAATTTTAACATTCTTCACAAACATCCAGACAAATCAAAAAAGTAAAATAGACCCTTCCCATGTTTGTCATGGTTTGGGGGCGGGGCCGCTTAATTGCTTGTTAACAATATACAAACCTTCAGAAATCACTCAATGTCTGATTAAGGAGCCCGATATACACCTTGCTGTCGGGTGACGACAGCACAGGCCTAGTTTGAAAATGGCAGTGTGTCCACTATAATACAATTTAAATTAGGGTTGTCAGTGTTAATGCGTTAACGCATGCAATATATAAAAAATAATTGACGTATTATTGATTAATTAACGCAGATTAATCACACTACTGTTTTGACCGACCTCCTCATCTGTTTGACAGAGCAACACAGAGGAGAGCAGAGGGAGAAAGTGGGCCTTAGTGAGTGTGAGCCTGTTCAAACTGCAGCCTGAAGTCAGAGAGTGAGCAGTAGACATAAGCGTGGAGAATCACATACATTAATAAAGAAAATTGACAGTATTGACAGTGTTCAGCTCGTAAAGGCGTACTACAGACCTCAATCTACAATCATTTGAATTTTTTTAATATATTTATTTTAAAGAAATTGCCTTATATTTGAGAGATATAGCTGATTCAGTAAACGTCCATTAAAAAGAATAGCCTCTATACACGTGACCCGACACACATGCGCTCTCGCCATCTTCAAATGTGTTTTTCTCACAATATATTTGCTGTAGTTTCACTAAAACAACAGAATTCAGTATAGACATCCTGTCTAAAGTTTTTACAGTCACATAACCTGTGAAGAGAGGAGGAAGTAGCTCTGTAACTGTGACTCAGCCTCTGGGGCCCAACATAAAAAAAAAATCACAAAAATTCACAAAAAAACTAATTTAAAAATGAATCATTATTAATAGCCCCAAAGTGTGATTAATCTGAATAAACAAATACATTAAAAAATAATAATTTGAAAGCACTAAGTAGTTTATTTTGGCTCTTTAAAATCTGAGTGGTGTCTATCCAAAAGGGGAGCTGCCAATAACCAGAATGTTGATGGTTTAAATCCCACTACAACCATTGCACATTGCTCTTTCCCTTGGGCACAATACTTCACTCACCTGGATAGTGGATTTTTTGTCAAACGAGAAGAAATACACCAGATATCAAATTTTGGTGATATAAATATTTTTTTGAGTTTTCTACATACCGTTTCTTGCACACAACTTCATTAGCAGCCTAGCCAGCCACATTTAGCAGTAATGATGTTAGCTACTCTTGTCTGTGTACTGTAGGATTTAGCAGCAGAGAAAAACATGCCTAGCCGCAGTCGATTTGCATCTGTTTTCAATCCCGACCTGAAATATGTCAGCTTTCACATTGTCCCTGCTTGACTTTTCCGGCACTCAATTCCTATGCAAGCTGTAAGATTTTTGGTCGTGTTGGTCATAATTCTACTGTGGACTCTTCCTTTGACAGTTTGTTGGCCTGGCGCTGGACCTTGAGCGCTGACCTGTCTAGTGTGCTATAAAGGGTGCTCGCAGAAGTTATAGTCACTTTTATTGTTTTTGTAAATGTAGTAAACGTAGATTCCTTTTTTTAAATTTAGAGGTAAAAAATAGGTCTACTTTATTACAACCTGACAGATGTTTGTGAGATGAGCTGAAAGGATTCTGTAAAGTGTAAAATGTGTTAAGGTAAAACTCACACATTGTTCCGTCGACATCAGTGCATTTTTGACACAGCAACACAGCAGGTGTAAACATGTTCACATATTTAGCTAAATTTGTGGCTGTTTAATGTTTATGCACATTGTGGTAGTAATTGTAACATGGATGGCTTATAACACAATGTATACAACCACTTATCGAAGCTAGTGAGTATTAGTTTTTGAGTTATCGCATTCACACGTAAGATCTGCTGACGTGCATGCGGGCGCGGACCGATGTGATTCCATAATATCGAAACTTGTTTTGGCGATATCATTACCCATACACATCATCGTCCCATGGGGCAGAAGGCTGTGGTTGTTTGAGCACGCAGCCGAGTGGAACGTTCCGGGGAAAAGAACTTGTGGTCACCAAGACAATAACTGCTGTTGCATAGGTTTTTGTAGCATCATTATCTCATTGGACGGGATTCTGGGATTTCTGTAATCTTGGCTAGTCACCTCTGTACTTCGGCAATATTTTCTAAGCAGCTTTGCCATTTTAATATTGTGGATTTAACCGGGTGTAAAAGTTGGTGTTCCGTTTTGTTTGCTGTATTGGTTTGCATGGTAACCCAAAAAGACTTGCTCTCTCCAGATAGCACAGTGTGTTTACATGGATCGGGTACAAGTGATCAGAAAGCTGAAAGAGGTTCTTGGAGTAGTTAGCCATTTTGGTGAGTGTGTGCGGCCTTCCTCCTTTGCTCCAGTTGTGCTGGTTTAATTGAAAACAGCTGGTGAGGGTTTGGGGCAAAAATGTGTGGGTCCAGTCAACGTGACTCAAGGTTGCGTTTTTATTGGGGTAACAGAGCCATTCCCCTATGAGAAGGTAACTGTTTTATTTCTTAACAGTGGCTATGATATACCAGCTCTCAACAAATAGACTTATGCTACATTTTGGATTGTATTGTCTGCTTACTGTACATGATCAGCCAGAGCAAGAAAATTAAGGAGCCTTGCTTTACCAAGAATGATCTACAGTCACGCAAGCCATCTCTGTAGCCAAAGCTGCCCTGGGGGACTACAGCCACCACCAAACACCAATCATGCAACCACCATCAGACATAGGCAATGTGGGTTAAGTGTCAAGTGACAGTAGGCATATGTTGGACAGTATAAGGGGATAAAGCAGCGCTATTGGACATAACATACATGTTTATGGTGCTAATTTTTGGGGATGTTTTCATACCTTTTAGCAACTTTAACTAGATCAGTACCATTTTGCTCTGTTTGTAACTATACTAAGGAATGTAATGAATAAGCCAAGTCTCAGAACCAATCTTCAGTTGCCCCATCCTATGTGGCACACGCTCTGCCAGGCAAACCAAAATGCCCCCCGAAATGAGACTTTTGATTAGGACCCCCCCCCCCCAGTGTTTATTCAATCAGATGAGGTGCCCCAATTTCATCCCGCTCCACGTGGGGGTGTATAATGTAAAGCGTGGTCTCTTGCAGCGGTTTTGAGGGTCTTTTGTCCAAACACTGTCGTCTTTAGCATTGTTTATGTGGAGATTAGCTGGCTCACTCTCTCGCTAGCATAACTTCTTAAAATGTTTTCCACAATGCTATTCACTTTTTTACACAATCTTGGCACTCCTAATTCATTTTTCTGTACTTACCCCGCTTGGCGTCTGTGGTGCTGACACACTCCTCGCCAGCAAAAAAAAAGTAAAAAAGCGAATCATCTAATGCTTTGTATAAACTTGGCTGGCCTTCCTTTTGACGGACAGCTAGTAATGAAGTCCCACTCCCTGGACACCCCGTTCTAAGGGTATTACATGGAGAGTGATCTAATAAAACAAATGGTTCTCAAACTGAGGTAGGGGTACTGCTGATGGTATGCAGGCTCTTTCTAGTGAGGGTATTCGGCGGATAGGAGTCTTGTTTTGGTTCATTTCATTTCAGGGGGGGGGGTTGATTTTTATGTGTGGACCTCTGCTTTGTCCTGGTTTTTGTGTGGATTAGACCTAGTTTAGTCCTGGTTTAACCTTGGTTTAGTCCAGTCTTTAGAGTTTTAGACCTTTATATTCCCTGTTTTGTTTTGTTTTCATTTAGTTTAATAATATTTTTCTGCCATGATTTGTATTCTTTTAGGCTGGGGGTAGATCTGATTTAGGCTTATTTTTGTTAATCAAAGCGGTTCTTATAAAGCCAAATATTTTCTGAGATGGTCGTTGGGATGAAAGGGTTGAGAACCATTGAAATAGTATAACATTGTGTCTCCATCTCCTGTGTGCTGTTGTCTGTACACTGCATGTGCAAGCCGTGGGGGTGTGGGACTCTCCGAATGGGATGGCTGTATAACAACAAAACATCTGAAACCCAATCTTATGTACAACATGTAATTTTCTGCTAAAACTGGCATTGGGAGAATAATATACTGAGTAGAAGGGCTAGTGTTTCAACTAGACTTTAAGAAATTCGATGGAGGTAGATAGAGCAGTCTCCATGTTGAGTGATTGTTGGCAATGTGTACAGGGCTATCACGCTTTGCAAGTATTTTTATTTTTGGGTTTCAATCACAGTTTGGTCAGATCTCTAACCGAAAAGTACTAGGTTAGGGTTTTGAAAAAGCCCACGGTTTTGGTTAAAATATATTTGGCCCATGGCGCTGCTCATAAAGGTTGCTTGGTCGGCAGAAAGCAGAAGGTTTAAAAGCCTATAATGTGAAAAAAGTTTGAATTATGGGTGTCAGAACCCCCCCCCCCCCCACACACACACACACACACGCACACCTACACACACACACAGACACACACACCTACACACACAAAAGTTGCAAAGTTTTGATATTGTTGATGCCAATCTCACAGTGTTAAGGTATAGACTCTTGTCTTGAATGTTTGTCATATGGAATGTTCAAAATTCCGGAATAAAGACGACTGGAGCAAAAGTGAGTTAACTTTACAAAATAGATTTGTGATGAGGGATAGAATAATTCTGAACATACAATGATAACACTATTGTGGTCATCAGCATTTCTGTAAGGACTTGCCTCCAGCCAAAAGTCTAACTGTTACTAATGTGTACATTAAATAAACATACAACTATTTAAGATCTGTCCAGGGACTACAGATGAAAAGTAGCCGCTTGGCTAAATCTGGTGCATTTACAGAAATGATGATTAATGTACAGTGTCCCTGTTAAATAAACTAATAAAATAAAAAAATAAAATAAATGTGAGGTACATTCACTGATGTTTCCTAACCAAGCTCTGACATCACCTACATGTAGCAGAGTGGTTGTCATTTGTTAAAAACATCTTAATTTTCAATATTTTGTGGCTAATTCTAATTTCTCTATTGAAAATCTATTAGGGTCTTGCCTCCAGTTGCTTCCATTCTGGGATTTTAGAACCTTCTGTTTACAGACTTTGAAAGTAAGGTTTTGATGCCTTCAACCCAATTATTATATAAAATGAACAGGTTTAATATTTGTGTGGTTTCTGTTTGGATATATCTTTTGTCGCATCTACTCTCCAATATCACTGTCCTCCATACATTTTTGACAAATTGCTGAATGTAAACTCTTACCTATTTGGATAGTCAGTGCAATCCACGCTCCTATTATTGAGCTGGTTGTGTATTTCCCCCAAGTGTCTAGACTCCAGGCCATATTTGGACATGTGGCACGGCTAAAGTGTGCAAAATCCTCGCAGAAGCCGTCACATAAGCCCTCTGTGTTAAGCCTGTGAGTGTTTGTACAGTGAAACCACAGCATCTGGAGTGACATCTGCCTCAGTGCTGATCCTCCTGTTGCACATTCACACATGAACTCAAGTTCTGCTCCCAAGACATTTGCTGCATAATGGAAAAATAATAGGAATGTCTTGGTGAGACGATCAAGTCAGAGGTACTTTTCAAACTCTTCTCCTAGACAGTTGTGTGATCTTTGTCCTCAACAGGGCTGGAACGGAAGCTGGCCTCGTCTTGGCACTTAAACAGGCACTGGTGTGTGTGTGATAAGACTTGTTCATATGTGTGGCGGAGACCTATGGTGCGTTGGAGTGGCAAATCAGGCGTGACCTCGGCATGTTCCCTTTGTTCCTCTGACGGCTGACAAGGCCATGGCTCGGTGGGTAATGATGTGGTTATTACTTCCCATCAGGCATCGCTGTAGGGCTGGCTATAAAACAGAGCAGTATTAGGAATAGTGGCTATTATTATTGTACAGACTTCTATCTATCTATAGGTTGGTGGTTAATCCCTGTTCATATCTCTACTGTGTTGTTGATCAAGACACTTCACCCCACCTTTCCTGTATGATAGTGTCATTGTGCTGCCTCAGTCAGCCCAAGAGCAACAGTGGCTACGGTGGTAGGTTACCATCACCAGTGTGTGAGTGTGGAGGAAATGAACTATTGAGTATGTTTACATGCACTTGAGTATCCCGGTTATTACCAATATATCAGTTATGACAGTATTCAGGATTTCATGTTTACGTGCTCTGAAAGAAAGCTTATATCCCTGTATACATGTACTGTAGTGAGCTTAACACTGTGGCTAACAATCACAGGGTTATTAAGCACTTTTCTGGAAAAAATAGGGACAGAAACTGTTCAAATAGGCAGGTTGTGTCTGTATGAAATTATGTACAAAAACACAGCAACGTTCTACAGCGGGTGTATAATGTACATTTAGTCCTGACAACAGCGAAGACACAGCCAAAAAAGCCAGCGTTAAGCAGAAAACATGTCCATATTGATGAACCACTGCATAGTTTTGTCAAATACTGCAGAGATCTGACTTTTAAAGTACTTTCACAAGTTCCAGCCACTGTGGGAAAGTGGCCAGGGCCGCCATGTTTGCTTTGGGCCGTCTTTCTGCACATGCTCAGTTCACAGCAGCCATCAGTATTTGGGATACTGTGTACATGCCAAAGAATACTGAATACTGGTTTTCCAGGTAGGGTGACCGGGTTTCTCAAAAACAGAGTTACTGGCTTATCCTGGATACTGACATAACCGGGATACTTCAAAAACCCGACCATAACCAAGATACTCAAGTTCATGTAAATGTACTCAATGACTTGTTGGGTACCTACTTCAGTGGTAGTAATATTCTCCTGACCGTTTATTGAAGTAACAGTCCCCTATGAATGTAAAATACTTGAGGCCTTATCCACTTCTGCAGCAAAGACATACTGTGTGAGAAAATCCCAGTCACACAAGCTGCTGGAAGTAAGAATTGTGTGTTTTTAATGTTATATAAAATAAAATTGGACTAATTGACTGCTTTCATTCAAGTGCCTTTCTGCTCTGCTCCAAAAGCTTTGAGATGTTATTTTGGTGCACATCCAAAAACTGTTCATGAGGTAAGAAGAAACTGTATCCTGCTAATGCTTGACAACTTAATGTTCTAACATAATATTAGGGCCTAAAACAAAACAAAACAGCTCACCTAATTCGCTAATGGAATGACTGTTATTGTCACAATGGGTAATAATAGTCTAAATAATACCTCATTGTAATGCTGAAGTACTCTGCTAAGTTAGTCATTATACTGTATTGAGAAACTAATACTTGATTCACAGAAAGTCTGACAGAAACCCTGGCAATGGCGCAGATAACATGTAGCCCAAAGTCAACAATATTACTTCTGAGCACGAGACAAAGCCTGCATATAAAAAAAAGAACGCCTTAAGAACAAAGTAGCCAAAATTCACTTCTTCCATTATATATGAATGAAATCTCACATAGCCTACCCACAAAAGTGAATGAATGGATCATCAACATCAATGGTTCCAGACCCAGTAGCTGTATTTTCCCTTTAGAAACTTGTGAATAGCTTTTTAAAATTGAGCCTTCCCTTATGGAAATAAATCTGTGAAAAGGATCCCATTTCAAAATGCTCTTTGAAATTTAAGATTTATTTGGGGGCATTATGTGCGTCCCCCCCAATGCTGGGTTTGCACGAGCTCCCCCCAGCCAGGCCATACATGCTGTTCGTCCCGGGCCCTGAGTAATGCCAGCTGTGCTCATATGGAACTAGTTTGATCCCTTACTGTCAGATGCCCCCTGTGCCCTCAGTATACAGCGGCACATTGCTCCTGTTTGATATTACCCCAATGTCTTCAAATCACTCCAAAAGACTAGGATTGGATGTCAAACTTTCTGATCTGTTCCCATGCTGAGAAACGCTGAGATACAAAGTGGTTCTGACGTGTCTGCCATGCTAGCAAGTCATATTATCTTCCTTTTTGTGTACCTGAAATTATATTGTGTTCCAAAATACAAAAAAGCTGATTGATACAAAATGACATTTTCAGTGGATCCAAATGCAAAGTTTGTCTTGGTTTTTTGCCCCATCCGTTAGTTGTTAAGGCATTGTTTGTTGTAATTGGAGTAGAACTGTGTCTAGGTTTTGAGGCTTTTTGTGACTGAGGATTCTATTTAGCAATGCTGAGGCTATCCTTGTTGGTCCCAGTAGGGGGTTCTCAGTGGGGGTGTAATCGGTAAGTGAATTTCCCAGGGAACTTTTTGCAATCTATGTAAATGTAGTAATCGTATCATTTTGGTCTGTGAATTTGACAGCCAACATGCTTTTTGGCTAAGAATGTTAAGCAGACCACAGTACATTTTATGGACTTTAAATTGGAAATGACAATGGACAGTGTGCATGATGTCAGTGAGTAGAAAGAAAATATGAGGAAAAATAAATAAATATTTAGCTTCACTTGTGTTTTCTTGTGCTGGTCCCAAACCCAGAAAAATGGAAAATGTGGGCATCCGAGAAAAAAAAAGAAGACAATGCTAACTTAGTAGCAAATCACTCTATGAGGCATACACAATGTGCTGTGGTGAAGGTCAACACAAAAGAAAGACTATATTCAGTGAACAAAATACATGAGATACATGAAAAGCTATGTACAGTTTACATTGCACTTTATGTTTAAGAAAAGACAAAGGTGTAGGCTGATCTTTAATACACTTTACATTAGGAATATCATGTGCAGGAAGATCCATTGGCAGCATCCATTCTGACACAAGCAGAGACATTTGTAGCAGTGATTTAAACATCTTGGCGTCATTGTGAAAGCATTGTTTAAAATAAGGTGCAAACATTAGATTAAAGAAAATCTTCCTGGCACTATGACACAAATTACCCCTTTGCCATAATTACCTATTGTAGCGTTGTTTACATAGTTGTTGTTTTTTCTCTTCATTTACATATATATCAATGCGTTCTGGCTTTAATTAATTCTTGCTCTGAAAATTAATTTGGGAAAGGTCCCAGGACGATTCAGTTAGAGCATTTATAATTAGGACCGGCCCGGGAAGATCAAACACTCTTTTTAAACCAGAGCATCCGTGTTAATTCATCTACCGACCCCCGCAACTCCCGCAGTCCTTCCCAATCATCTCCATGTTTTTTTTTTTTTAGATTAACGACCCCCAACATTGACAGTGTGCAATAGAAATAGGAGGATATGCATTTTTAGGGAATGTGTAGATCAATGGGATGGATAGGGATAAACCCAGTAGACACTCTCTCCATGTCTCTATTGAATGGGAGATTACACCAGTGGTTGGTGGCTGTGAAATGGTGCGCTCCACTGGCAGACACCACACAGGAGTCCTTTCAAACCCCACCATTGTTAGCGAAGGATTATTCGTCAAGTTGTTATCCCATTATGCCGTAATGGTAGCAATTTTCTGCCTTGGAATTTGCCGTTTTCTATGGGGATACACATGCCAGAATGTTTTTGAATCAACTATTATTCACGTGTTATTTATAAGAAATTATATTGCTATGGCTGGTGTCTTCAATTGGAGTCTGAAAATATTTGTTTTCACTTAGACATGCGTGCATTGAGTAGATGCAGCTGTACTGGCAAAGCTGTGCTTACACATATTAGCAAATTGTTATTATTACTTGATTACTTAGTAGCTTTGTAAACAATGTATGCTAGCACTACCTTGTGCATTTCTGGCTCAAACATAAAGTTGCAAAAATTGTTCCCATAATTGTAATATGTTTTTTTGGATACACATGAATTATAGTAGTATCAGTGCTCATAAACAAATGCTTACAGATGTGTTATCATGAATGTTTGAACTTTCTAGTCTGAATAGAAAGGAATAATTGTAAAAAGAGATCTTAGGATTGTCAGATTGCTTCTCCATGGCTGGTGATTTCTCAGCTGTACTCTGATGATCTGTTTCCACCCCATGACACGTATGAATGCCAGTGCTTGCAAACAAGTACTTTCAGATATTAGCAGGTTGTTATTGTAACTCTCAAAGAGAAATGCTTTGTACAATGCTTAAGTGGAATTCTTGGAATATTTGGAGTATTAATTTTGCCTGGTGAGAACAGTGCTCTTTCTTTCTTATGGGATGGGGACATCAACTCAGCTTTTCACAGTAATGCTCTTAACAGATCATTAAGCTTTTTTTCTGTACGTTTGCCCAAACACTAAAACCTTGTGTCTTTCACGTCTGATTAGTGACAGTTTAATAAAGTCGTTTAACGTTCCGCCGATTGAATTTTCCACCTTTTCTAGTGTTTCTATGGTCACAGGGAAACGACCTGCATTCAGGCCTGTACGCTATCTTTTAAATGCAAATCCTTTTAAAGAGAAACTGTGTAATTCTGTCTATGGGGACTCTCCCGACTTGGCGGCAAGAGAAAGTGGCTTTTTAAATGCGGCAACCATGGCTGTTTTTCTTTCTGTCGTCTTGATCTGACAGCAATTGACTAAGCCAGTCCTTAAGGCGTGACAAAAGCTTGGCACAATCTTTACGTTCCTTTTTTTCTTTCTGTTTTTCCGACTATTCCAGGATGCGCCAAGGTGGACAAAGCCTGTGTTCTCTTCCACTTGATTGGGTCAGAAGGCTGAAGTTAAATGTTTGCTTCAAAATTGTCTTCCTCATTCCCACCAACATGTTTTTCCTTCCTTTTTTTAGAGAAACACTGCAAAGTATGTCGAATCAGCCACAATCCAGTCTTTTACGGTGAGCTCACAGCGAAGGAATTAATGCATTTTCTATGAGGATGCTAGAATGGTCCTTCCCTTCATTACTCTAGTTGGGACTCCCTGATTTCCCCTTTACTTCTAGCTGTCACCCACTTCACAAGCAAGCACAGCCAAAAAGGAAAGCGGGTCATTGACTTGATTTTCATGGGAAGCCTGATTCGGGCCATTCAAGGTCTTGATAGGTCCAGTATTGACAGGGCTAGGGGAGGGGAGCATGCCGCCTTCATTGTGCCTGAGGTTTGCTGGGGGAAAAACAAGAGAGCGCCTTAGAGACAAAGGCCTCAATGGGAACAGTAGCCCCTGTGTCCCCTCGATGCTGCTGGGGAGGCTTGTGTCTTACATTCTGGACCTCAAGTGCCATACTCCCACCCACCACTCCAAACAGGCGCACCCACCCCTGGCTCAACTCTCTTTTTTCATCCTGTCAAGTGGCTGCAGAGGTGTTGCCGTTTCATTCGCTGACCCCTGACACCCTCCACAGGAGCACCCCATTGCCTTTAAGAGCAGGGGTTGTTTGTCTTCTTCATTTGCTGCAGAGGGCTCTTCACTAATGTCTTTACAAGAGTGCTGTACAAGGGCTCTGGTTACTGTAGATGTCACTTGAACTTGAGTGGAAGTGAAAAGGGCTTTTGGCATTTAATCTCTAATAGTGAATCTTTTTGTGATCATTGGTTGTGTTTGTTTTTTCTTTGTTTTTTATAGCAAACCAAGTGTCTGTAAATGATAATGTCCAGTTTTGGAATATTAGTCAGTTCAGGAAGACTCTAACATACACACGTTTCTATTTCTTGTGCTTTTTTTCATCAGGCAACGTGAGTGTCAGGAGGCAATCCAAGCAACTATTGGCTTGAGGCGGGTGACACCTCATGACAATGCCCTTTTCATTGCAGTGCGGAGAACTTAGCTTAGCCTAACTGGTCAGAGACTAGTCTAGTCTGAGTTGACCAGATTAATATAGTGGATCACTAGGATATGGTTCTTTCTAGATTAGTAGTTAGTTATTAATTCAAGGTATACTTTAGACAAGGACAGATATTGTAAACATTGCATAGGGATGCTAAAATGTTTGTTGTTGTTTGTAAACCTAGTTTTGTTTACAAATTCAGTGTTCAATCAACTCGAGAACCCCTACATGTATGTTACTTATCAATGAAAATTAAAACATAACTCGTCAAAAGATTTTCACTCATTTCAACACTGGCTCTAGTCCCAAGTTGATTTTTTCCTAAAGAGCACTGGCCATGCATCAGTCATGTAGAACACTGGTCTGGGTTTAAGGTTATCGGGTCACTCTTATCGAGACGTCCCTTTGAAGTGAACCCAGGCTCTGTTTCTCTCTTGATAAATACTGTATGTGGGCTTAGTCCGGGCAGACGTCCAGGATGTGTGAACCATGGAAGCATTTTTGGTATTGTGCCTATGACTAAAACACTCACTAATACGGTGCCAGGAGTTGACAGAATGATTTTAAACCTCATTTGATGCAAGATGTAACTCCACTTGTGTTTCGAGTGAGAGATGGGAGCAAAAAGTATATTCACTACAAAGGCTCCTGGGAAGGTTTGGAGACAAGACCAAAAATAATGTTCTTCTTCAGAAAGGAACTAAATTTAAATGTATGGCCAATTTGCATACATTAAAAGCACCACACCTTACATAGATTCCATGCTCTAGTGTTCAAGCTAACTGAATGCATTGTTGTGAAACCAAGGCAATACAGAGTATCTTGAATGTTTATTAGTTGCCTGTAGGTAGCCTTAACACAGTGTACAGTGTGGTCCTTAGAGAAAATTGCTGTCATTGTCAACCTTTGTAATACAGCTTTCTTGGGGGGAGATAACACTACTAAACTATACTTGCAGTATATAGGGCCTCAAACTGAGAAATAAATGCCCTAAAAGGCTCTTAAAAGATCAGATAAATAGCTAATGAAATGGTCTCATGCCATTTGCAAATAAAACCACACAAGGTAAAATAAATGATTAGTGAAAATACTGAAAGATGAAAGCTGATCCCGTTTGTGTTTGCTGTTCGTTTTTACCAAGAGAAAAGGTGCTGACCTTTTTAGGGTTTTTATGGGCAGGGAAAAAGAAATACAACTGCCAAGCCTGAACTCTAACCCCTCCCGACTCAGCTCCCAACTTTTTAGAGATGCCTTTTGACCTTTAACCCTTGGGGCTCTTTGGGCTAAACCAGGAAATTGCCCCGGCCCCCTTGTCAGCAAGTCTGCACCGCTTTCAGTACCATCTTTCCGTCGTTTAATGCAGGAACCGTAATGCAAACACAATGGGGTGCCTTACCACTCCAAGCTCGCAGTCCATGAATTTTTGTTTAAAATGATAATAGTCCAAGTGGTAACCATTAGGCCAACTCCCGACCGAAATCCTTCAAAGAATTTCAAGAACACGCACACACAATTTGGTTTCACATTTTCCACTTTTTTTTCTGACCACAGTGGATTGGCATGGCAGACGTTTACCCCCCCCCCACCCCCCCCACCCCCCACCCCCATCCTCCCCCTCACCCTTTTTATAATACTGCTTTCTTTTGAAGTGTGTTTTTTCTGGAGAAGTGCTTTGCCGCACCTCCCCGCCGTCCCACATCCAAATCTGCCTATTGATGTATCAGGAGCTTTCATAATAGGGGGGAATTGGACCCTCATTTTTTTTTTTTTTTGGTTGTGAGCTCTTTATTGTAATATACTGTATCAGGGAGTGCTTCTCTCCTGGTATGTGGGGATTGAAAAGAATGGTCATGTGCTGAACTGATTAAGAAGTTGGCGGTGACCCGAGGTTAAACCCTCGTAGAGAGGAGAGGAGGGGGGTAAGGATACAAAAGCAGTGGCAGCCAGTGGAGTGGCTGGTTAGAGTGGCTCAAATGGGTCGCACGGAAATATATATATTGTGTCCCACTTGGAAAGAAGTGCAATTTTACAGAAACAGATGGGTCTTTTCACGGCCTCTTCTCTAAAATAAGTCAAGCCAATGCCATTATAAACCAGGTGTACTGTTTTAAATAGTCAACTGGTTGGTTGGCTTTTCATGCTTTTCATGTCCTGTTGGCAAGTTGAATAGTCTGCCACAGCCAACAAAGGAATTGTAAAAAAGCAGATGCACTCACATGGTCTGTCATAAGCTACAAGTGGTAACAAATGTTTGTCATTCTTAATGTCCTTTCAGCCAGGTCTCCGTTGATTCAAGCAAGAAATTACATGAGCTGTAATTGTATTAGCCAAATCACACCACAACAGGTCATAGGCCAGTGCAAAATCTTGAATTAATATAAGTCATTTGAACCATTTCCCATCCCATTGTTTCCTCTGGGCCTCTTCTTCCAAACAACTCAAGACGAATGCCATTAAAATGAACCAGATGCACCCTTGCAATTGTCAACTTGACTTGTTTGGTTAAAAACACTTTAGCTTATCATATACCATTAACAGGCGATTACCTCATTCTCTATAGCCCTACTTCTCTTCTCATGAATCATGGCACCAGCCGACTGTTTTTGTAGCTGGCTTGTCTCTTTCGGAGGACTGCAGTATGCTGAATGGTGACAGCTTTGCCTTGCCAGTGCGAAGTTGTGAGGCACGACGTCTGTATTGAGTCTAGGCTGGAGTTTTGTTCCCTCCCCGCGGAGTCTGAGGAGAATCAGACAGATTTAGCCGAGGCTTGAGCAAGAGCAGGGGTTGGCGTTCTGCTAATAGTGGCACAGCCTGGGACCAGCAAGATTACGTGTAGCAAGGCTGAGATGTCACAAGCCCAGCAGGTCTTTGTTGCCTTCAAAGGGACTCCTGAGCAGTCTTTTCCATTGCTAGTTATCATGCTGCTGTGATGGAACAATACAGGGAGCAGATAGGGGAAGTTGACCTATAACCAAGCGACTAGTCTCTTAACTTTTTCCCTTGGCTAGTAGCTTGGGAGGGAAGTGGAATAATTACATAAAATCATTTACAGTGTGGTACAAAAGATTCAGTTGTATTTAAGTTTGCCTTGCGTCAAAATGGCAGTTTTCTCTATTTGTCCTGCCAAATAGATATGGCAAGGTACATAATGTATTTATTTATTTTGATGTCATAGTATATTCCAGAATTTCTTGTTGGTGTTGATGAAAATGGTCAAATCAGTCAAAACAGATACATTTTCATTCAAAACGGCACATTTACACTGCAAAAATTACACTTTTCCCTACACAGTTTCACAGCCCATTGACAGGACTGTCCTAGAAACTGTTATTCCAGGATTTCTTATTGACAGTTCACTTTTTGGACGCCGTCCCTCCTTCCAAAGTTAACATTAAAAACCACTGACCCGCTGCATGGTTAACTTAACACAGCTGACCAAACTCGCTCCCCCGATCAAACGCAATCCCATATTCTCTGTTAAGAACTTCTTTTCCAAAAGGAGGTGGATCGGAAACTGTTCCTTTTGCCAAATTGGTCGCAGAGTCTCGGCTTTCTCGGCTTAACGGGCGTGACAGTGGCCCTTATCAAACTTTAACTATTCTCACCACACAAGTGAAGATGTCTCAATGCTGTCTTTGTAATGCACTCTGTCAGTCAGCAACTCGACGGAAAAGCGTGTCAAATTGAGCTAAGTGGAATTAATGAGAAAATTTTGCCCTGGAGACCTGAGCCGCCTCGGTCTTTGTTTACTAAAGTGATGTTTTTTCTTCTTATCCTGGCATAGCACTTTCCAAAACTCTCTCTCGGGTTTAACAGGTAATTCCATGGCATTTCCCCTTGTTTGGTCTATGGGGAAAAAGGCAGCTCAAAATGAAAAGTTTATAATATTCAATATCTGAACACATCTTTTGGCAAATGTAGTGATTTTTATATAATTATATTCTAATTCATTTGTATTCGAGTAGAACACAATAATTGATACAACTACAATAAATCAAATTAGTATCTGCTACAAGGACATTTTCTGTATTATTATTATTATGGGCAAAGTTACTTTTGAAATTATGGATGATATAGCACTTTTAGCTTTTTGCAAGACATTAAAAATATAGAATAACTATAAGGATTCATACTTGGAAGAATAGATTATAGACTTTCTATAGCACATCCATATCAAATCATGTCGAAATCAACGTTGGCTTAAACAGCAAGAAATAAAGAAAAAATTACATTTGCAAATCATTTTTTATATCTAAATATTTAGTTTATTATTTTATTTACAATAATATTTACATGGAAATTCCAAAAGCTAGTTGCAAAATGTGATGTTGATATTGCAATATATATATGCTTGAATTTACAACAAAACTGTAAATACAATCGAATACTGTCCCTGCAGGGCTTCCATAGCTCAGCATTTAGTTGTGTGGTACTTGCCTAGACCTCTGGGTCTAACAGGTAATTTCCAGGCATTTCCCTTTGTTTGTTTTACATTGGAAAAAATGGTCTATACCAGCTGTACCCATCTGTCTATGTTAGAGTCATCAACAGAAAGCGTCCCAATTGCTCATTACTTTATTCAAACATGTGTCCCGTCCTGGGATATGTCTGCAATGGAGGGAGAAGTGGCTTGTCATCTCAATGCTACATTTATTTTTACATGGTGCAGTTGGTAGCTTCAGTAATGGAAATCCACTTTACTCAGTGAGTAGAGGAGGGCATGTTTTTCTCCTAGGCACACATTCTTATGGAATTAGTATATTCTTGAATTTAATCGCACTATACATTTACATTAGTCTATCTCAAAGACATATCACAGTTCTGTTTATCCAATAATTTAACGGTTCTACACCTAGGGTAAACATTCATCTCCGCTCCCTGATTTTGCTGCAACAGTACTATTTGTCCAATGTAATTTTAATATGATGCATTTATATTTGAGCAAGAGTAAAATACCTACCAGTTAAAATCAAAATAAATCCAATTACAATATGCTGCAATGGAAAAATACAGCAATGTTTTATTATGTAACAAAACAGAGTCCTTTGACGAATGGACACAGACTGAGTTTACATTTGAACCAATTCACAGTACTTTTGCAGGATGTATATATTTTATAATAACAAAACCTAATATTTAGCTAAAAACACATACCACTTTTGCAATCTACAGCAAAGTATGTTGGCCTATTGCTCATGTACTTTAATCATAATGGATTTGCGTTACATTGGGCTTTACAAGGCCTCTAGACTTACAAGAGTTTACAGTTGAGTCCATTATTCATTGACGCCACAGCCACACACAGATGTTGGTGGTAAACAACCCCTGTTGCCACTGCTGCCCTAGGGCGTACACACCTGCATATAGGCAAGGTGGGTGAAGTGTCTTGCCCAAGTACACAATTCAAGGGTTGGAAGTGGATTCGAACCGAGCCATTGCCACCCATATGTTCCAAAGTGTCCCAGATGAACAAACTATTACATCGCCATTTTGTCACTGCCCATGTGCATGTCTTCTATGTACATTTAGTCAAAGAAAATCCACCAAAGAAGTCTTCGAATATAAGATAAATGAGTTTCTTGTCCATTCTTAGTGCGTGTGTGTTCTCATTGGTCTTGCTGTGGCCTTTTGTAGGGGATCCTCCCGTCCTCTGGGCCCCACTGGACCCTGATAAAAGCCTGCAGAGGATTTCCACGACCCTGAAAAGCAACTGTGATAATTCACTTACAATCCCTCTCACGGTGGTCTCCCTCCATTGGCATGCCTTAATAATAACTATATTAGCAAATTAGTAGATGAGGCCCGGGACACATTAGGGAGCCTAAAGCCGGCACTGTTGTCCCATGTGAGGCATTGGGTTTAATGGGCTGTGAGGAGACATCTATGTAGCATTTAGCCTCATTCATTATAGCTGCTACATGATAGAGACACACTGCAACACCCCGCCAAGTGTTTATTCTCAGTTATGTCTCTCAGCACATGGGTAAGATAATAAATGAACACAACATGGACTAGATTAAATCTTACTAAACAGAATGTATGGAATGTTTATCCTTTCTTGTCTTGAAATATTACATTGTGATATTTCATAATGGTGCTATAGCAGATTGTCCACACATTTTGGAAGTTTGTATTCTGCAACCAAAGTTTTTGCTGATGTTGTGTCCTTGGGCAAGACATCTTCACCAGCCTAACCTATGAATGCCTGATGTAATTAGTGTGCTGTATTTGGTGCTGGCAGGGAACAGGGGGAGGATGTGCAGATTTAGAGCACTCATTGGAAAAATGCCCGGGGTCTGAACCCAAAACCTTCTTTAAAAAAGCATAATCAAAATGAATGTTGTAAGGTGTAAGACGATTATGTCATGAGGACCAGGTCATTTAAGAAATCTATATTTAAGAGTAGTTTAAAATTGATTAAAATAAATCCACTTTGGGTCTGGTTAGGTTTAGGTCAGGTTGGTTATAATGCTCTTAGGATTATAAGGTCCTATTGACAACTTTGGCAAAATTTAGTTATTTACATGGACAGCAAAAGCAAGTGTTTTTAGAGTTTTATTCATTCAAAAAATATATATATATTTATTTGTAAAAATAAAAAAAACATTATACTTGACTTTTTAAAGTGGAATTTTAAAGTCTGAATGCAGAGGGAACCTTACAATTAGGGAGCAATATGATAATATAGGGAAAGTAACATTTCAGCAGTGGCTACGGTCCTCTTGTATACAGAATACTAGGGCACATGAAACAGAAATCAAATGTTGATTTGATTGAATTTGAGCAATGCTGCTGGGGCAACCTGTCAGGAGCAGTGGGTGACCACAGTGCAGCGGGGTACCCTTCTCCTGATATGAAACCACGATTAACTTATTGTGCATGTGTTATATTGATAGAACAACATTCTTTCCAACAAACCTCTAACACAATTACGTTTCAAACAAAAAGCTTTCATTTCATAATATCATTAATCCTGTTGTGGAGCTCTTGATGGGGTTGGATTAGAAGCCTCCTGTACCAGCCGTGGAGATTTGTCATCCTCCGTCCTAAAGTGGCCTCCCCGGGGGCCACTGCTGATGGACACAATACACATATGTTCTGGACAGTATTGGCCTTAACTCGTATTATCACGTATCATATTCAAGCTGCTAAGTGATACAGTTTGTACAAATAAATGAACTGTGTACACCGAATGACATTTGTTATGTGAGCATGTGAGAAGCATGTGTAGTGTATCATTTGCTAATAACAGCTTGTTGAGATGTAAGCATGAAGCAGCAAACAATTGTTGTATTTAACATAAAATAAATGTGTTACAATTATCCTGACTATACACCAGTCCTGAAGCATACATATATCTTAGTTATGTAGGGTATTTATCTAGAACCAGGTCTTTTATAGGTTATATTGCATTTTACATTAAATTATGCAATTTTGGCCAAAGTCATATACCCCTAAAGTTGTGTGACTAGTATAGTATATATCAACTCTTATTTTCCCTTTTGGGTTTTCCTTCTGGGGTCACCACAGTCAAAATGTGTGTGTTCTTTTGGCATAGGTTCTTATCCCTTGACGCAGCCCTTTTCATTTATCCAGGCTTAGGACACCAACTGGCCTTTATTAATCTCTATCAACATGACATCAACACGTGTTCAACAAGTTCAGCACTTTCTAGTAAATCATTGACATAACGAACACCTCCAGCCACAGTAGATCAATCAGTTTAACCAAATGCATTCTGTCTATCTTTATTTCACTACCTGTCCTCATGCTGCTGCCCTGGGTATGCCTATTTTATGAATGGGTGCTATTTAGTGGTGGCAGAGAGGTAATTGGTCAACCTAAACCAACCTGAAATATGTACAACAGGCTAATCCTCCAGATAGTATGTGGGACTTACATTGTGGTTGCCCACTGCTCCTGATGGGTTGCTCAGTGGCATTGATGGATGCAGAAGACAAAGTTCGCTGTTTGGACAGTAAAGTATACCTTAACCTACAGGAGTAGCCACCAGTGCATGACTGTGAAGGAAATTAATAATAGACTAAATACAGTCAGTTGGTCTTCCTTTATCTATTCAACTTTTTATTATTGAAAGACCAGTTTTTGAGTCAAAACAACAATTTTGAAAACAGGTCTGTCATTAAGAAAATCAGATACATTTGCAATCCATAATTATTATCATCTTCTATTTGCATTTTTATTTTTACTCACTGGACAAATCCCCACCTCCTACCATGTTTCAAAGTCATCGACCAGCATACTGATTTGTCAGATGAGCCGCCCCCTCGCCCTCTTGTATTGTGTTTTAATAGGAAATGGGGCCGATCCTTGGTCCGATCGGGCGTCCACCCCAGAGGGCCCTCTGTGGGGATGTGTATGGTGGGGAGAAAGCATAGATGACAAATAAAGGCCGAACTCCTGAATGGCGAGGTTCTGCTTCCCGTGGCTCTGTTTGCAGCGTGTACCCCCGGAGGCCATAGCCCCTCCGCCCGGGGGGTTGTCAGTTACTGATGTGAAGGGGGTCGAAGAAGCCCCTCCACAATCCCACTTGTTAAATAGCGTGAATTAATGAAGTGGAGGAGCTGGGAACTTCCTACCCCTCTGCGAAATAAAAAAAGAAGGCCACTTCCTTAGCATTTCTATGGGCCCCAATTTCTTTTATCCCATCGGCTAGTCCCCCCCCCACACCCCCATCCTCATGCAATCAAAAATCTCTTTTCTTAAAGTGCTTTAACCCTGAGTTTTGATGCCACATTGGGACCGGATGAGCATTTGTAAAATGATGGCGAGTAGTGCAAGTGTCAATAAGAAGAGTTGTGTCCTATGGTCTAATCTAGTACCTTATATCCTTGCTCTACCCTTAAATGTGCAAATAGGCTTACGGAACTATTTTTTTCCCTCAACTCCGTTACAAAAATATTAAATTTATCAATATGCTAATCTCATAATAATCTTTAAATATGGTGGCAGCAATAACTAATAATAACAACAATAGATTTTATTCATAAAGTGCTTTTCATGACACTCAAAGACACTGTACAGAGGTTAAAGCTAGAATAAACTAACAGTAAAAGCAATCAAAAGTTCTAAAAAGCTGGGTCTTGAGGCGGTTTTTGAAGGTGGAAAGGTCAGGGCAGTCACGGATAGGGTGTGAGACAGGAGAAGGGGAAGGTGGTTGGTCCTACAGGGGAGGGACAGGTGGTTTGGTCCTACAGGGGAGGGCGACAGGTGGTTGGTCCTGCAGGGGAGGGACAGGTGGTTTGGTCCTACAGGGGAGAGACAGGTGGTTGGTCCTACAGGGGAGGGACAGGTGGTTTGGTCCTACAGGGGAGGGACAGGTGGTTGGTCCTACAGGGGAGAGACAGGTGGTTGGTCCTAAAGGGGAGAGACAGGTGGTTGGTCCTACAGGGGAGGGACAGGTGGTTGGTCCTAAAGGGGAGGGACAGGAGGTTAGTACTACAGGGGAGAGACAGGAGCTAACAATAATGAATCGGATGAATACCGCACCTTTCCAGACACTCAAAGTGCTTCACGTCTCTTGCACCCTGTACCCTTTTCTGTATAAGCCTTTTTTCAAATGTGTTATTTAAAGTTATTTAAATCAGCTGTCTATAAATCCTCCATCAATCATCTCTTTTCATAAACTCTTGCCCGAGCAGCCGGACAGTGTTCCCATGGTGCGTCAGTCTCCACTTTTATTGCCATCCCACCTTTTTAATATCCATTATTTATGAAAGTGCCTAAGTCTTAGTTGCTGGTTTATTAGGCTTGAGTTACGTGTGATGTCAGTCTTCGAACTCCCTGATTTACAGATAGCTAAAGACACAGTAACACTTTTATAGAACCATAAACTGCTGTGGTGATACTGACGGAGAGCAGAGCAATACTGTACTCCTAGTGTTGCATGCATTGAAAATTCCCTACTTTCAACTCGGGACAATATATAGCTATAAAGCCCTAAGCCAAACATTGAATGGATAAATGCCACTTAAGTGAACTGTAGTCTTCCTAAGCATGGATCTGTTTCATGAAAAAGCAATACCTTAGACATGTTCAAAGTCTTGGCACACTAGATTTCAAAAGCTGAAGCTACATTCTAGCTAGTTACTGTCCACCTCAAGCCCTAAGTAGCTAGTATAGAAGAGCTATCTACAAGTCCTTAACAGGAATAATTGATAGAAGATTCATGAATGCAATTTCTTGATATCAAAACGGTATGCAATTTCTTGTGAAATCAACTCCACTTTGATGTTTTTATTTACAGTATTTTCTATGCTAGTATCCAGCTTTTAAAAGTGATCCAGTCTTTGTACAGCGGTGGATCCTTCACAGCAGATAAAACACATAGTATAAACTCTCTCCCATTAGCGAACTGGCCGCCAACCAGCCCCGTACCTCAAAGCGTGCTATCTCCAGGACAGGCCTAAAGCTAAAGTGATTCACTACAGGGATGACTGTGGAAGACTTTGAGATGAGCCATGTCTAGTGTGCAGTTGCAGTGTGGAGGTCAAACTGTCTCTTTCTTTCGTTCTTGCTCAAAACATAACATCAAGGCGTGTCAAGTTGTTTAGACCCAATGTGCATCTTGTATGTTAGCACCGTGTACCCTGGCAAGTAGAGCAGGGGTGTTCATTTTCATTAAGGGCCAGATTTAAAAATGTTAAAATGTCCAAGTGCTGATTATCCCTACCTTTGAGACTCAAAGGTAACTTTCCTAAAATAAAAAATGAAATAAAAATGCTTTATCTCATGTTCTATGATGTAAAGCGGATATCTGTCATAACTATTATTTTACTTTAGTTCCACTGGCCTCTACTGCCACAGAAGATCAGACTTTGTGGGTTACCACTTTAACCAATAGTAGTTGAGCTTTACTTTACGCACTCCAAACAATCTACTTTACATCATAGAACAGAATGCTCATAGAACAGAATGATCAAAAAAATATATTTTTAACATTTTCTTATTTTAGGAAGAGTTGTTGTTCTACTAAATTCAAGATTTGGTAATGGCTTGGCAACAATATAAAACACAAAACGGTGACAATTTTCCAATCCTCAACATATTTCCTAACATGCTGTAGTGGGTGAATTCTGTCATGGTCTCAGTGTGGTCTGCTTCATGGTACATAGAACATGGATCTCTTTAGTGAGTGCTGCTGCTGACACACACATTCATTTAGACAGCAGCAGAAGAACAATGGAGTCAGCAGAGTGGAGAGAGCCACAGAGGGACCATCTCCCCCAGGACTGGACCAGGGCAGACTTAGAGGCTTCACGAGATCTCACTGTCACAAAGGATTAGCTACAAGGGTTTGAATCACAAGTGGCACCTCAAAACCTGATTTTCTTTTTTTTTTACTGGTACATGTCAATCAAATTATATTTTGATGATGGGTCAAAAATTGCTTTGATTTTGATTAGATCCATTATACAAGCTAAAACCTAAAAGGCATCTTGACTTTTATCACATCACCAAAACGGCAACATATCAAATTGTGAGGCTCTTTAAAAATGTTCTTTAGTTAAAGGTAGCCTATTATTAGTTGATCGAGGTAGCTTCGTCTATTAGCCTGGTGCGTAAATAAGGACGTGTTCTGGAATAAGGAATGCACACATTAGACATTGATGGACTTTCTTCTTGGACTGATCCTAACTGAGCATATATTTTGGACTGATATTCCTTTGTAAAATGGTATTCCCAATATACTGGATTTGAGTAGCAACACTCAAAGCGCTTTATAAGTTAGTGCATCATCAATTCAGCATAGCCACAGCTGCCCTGGGTTAGACTGTTAAGAGACATATGCTCCCATGGTAATATGGGTGAAGTCTCTTGGCCAATGACACAACAGCAATCTGAACTGGGTGCAATTGAACCTCCAATGTTATGGTTAGTTGGCATTGTACTCAACCTCTGGAGTCACTGCTGTCATTAAATATAAAGCTACCAGTTAAGCCTTGAAAACCACTTGGACTACTACTCATAGCCCACTTATGAGAAAGAGGGGTCAGGGCTTACCTTAGTAAACATGGGCTTCCCGTGCTGGGTGACCATGGTGCACTGGTCACAGTCCAGGGTAATGCAGGAGTTGTGGAAGGACTCTTTGGAGTGTTTGAGGATGTAGTGAAGGTCACTGACTCCACCCTCAAAAACTGTGCTGAAGTAACGTGGGATCAACGTCCGGCCAATGGCTGCGAGAGGAAAAGAAAATCAGAAAGGACTTATTAGTAGGTGAATATTATAATATAAAATTATGTTTAAAACGTTTCATAGAGGTGATTAGCTTAAGCAGAATGTCCCTATGTGGTTTAAGTAGTTTATGTTCATGCAAGACACTGTGCCTATGTAGGAATGTTTGTATGATTGGAGTGATCATTAGTGTTTAGTAGTAGTTGAGGTATGGCTGCCCGTGGCAACAGAAGTATCCTGCCACCAGAAGTGTGTGACTGTGAAATAGGGGTGCACGAAATGCCAATAACAGATCGAATTGGGATATGAAGTAGTAGTCTTCTGTGTAAGACAAAAAATTAAAACTAACTGGTAAAATCAAATTTGTGATATTGGCTATTTAGCATATCACCAACCCCTATGGTGGAATATAAATGTTATTATTAAAATCACTCAATATCGTATATGCACGTCGCACACAAATCATCAAAACAAATGCTTCAGCCGTCTTTAATAAGCCGTATAATTAAGATATTTTTTTTTGTCAATCAATTCTCATCTTTCCTTATTAACATCACCAGGCATTAAGTTACAATCTCACACAAATAATTTACATAATAAGAAAAATAATAACTACAACATCCGTTCTATTTATAAATGCAAAATCCACATCACAACACCATATCCAATTGTCCTGAAGCCTACTGACTGACTTCAACTGCCTTCAGCGAGAGAGAAATAACAAAAACCTTTTCCATCTCGCTCCAAACCATAGAACAACTTATTTTCTATTTCCCACCCTCTCAAGATTCATAGATCGTACATTACTGTGGGCTTGTTCATCCACTCCCATTGGTGAATATAAATTACGGCACAAAAGGGAAAAAAAGTGAAAGTACTTGAGAAGAAATACGAGTATTTAAGTGAATTATTAAGACAGACAACTTGAGCGGTGCAAACTTTGTGGAGCGGCCTAAAGAGACTGTGATGAAAGATGTGGGAGGGGTCCGGGAGGGGGACGCGTCGTCAGTGTTTTATGGCCCTCTGTCTGGTTCCTATCCACACTGCTGGAGAATGGATGATGTACTAGGCAGACACATTTACATTTACAATCACAAAATGAAGGCAGTCGCTGAATAATATGGTTCATAGTTGATCGTGATACATTCGAAACTTATATGTTGATGCTAATGGATGAGGTTGTTAAGGTGTAGTCCGTAATTTTCCTAAAATTTAAAAAAAGTAAAAATCTTGATCTGGCCGCTGTTCTGAGATGTCAAGTAGGTAATCTGTCATAATTATTATTTTACTTCAGTCCCTCCCCTGGCTTCGAAAGCAACATCAAATCAGAGTTTGACCAATAGTAGTTGAGTCTTACTTTAGTCCCACCCCTGGCTTCGACAGACTACAGACCAACTTTACATCACAGATTATAGAATGTCAATTTGAATCATTTTCTATTTTTCATGTATTACTTAGGAAACCTACACCTTTAAGATAAGTGAGTCTATTCACACCACTATCACACACTGGTGGTGGTAAACTACCTTTGTATCCACAGGAGCCCTGAGGCAGAATTACAACCTCAACAAATAGTAATAATAATGGATCAGGTTTATATAGAGCTTTCCTAGACACTCAAAGTCTCTTGCATTATACATCAGTCACACAAGTGGTAAGATACCTCTGCCACAGCTGCCCTGGGACAAACTGATAGTGTAGTGACGGGCATGTTCATGCACTTTTCAATTAGTGCACGATATGCTGCAATCTATAACTCATATATGTAATGGGGAAGACCCGCAGTGTGGGACAAAATCAAAATTGCAAAATATAATCTCTTAATCTGTAAGTAAAATTTTCTGCTTCATACATGTTTGTATTCCACTGATTCATCTGGAAGGGCTTCCATTAGTGTTGTAGTCAAGACCGGACTACCCGAGACCAGGACCAGTCCAAGACCACAGTAGTCCGAGACGGAGATCTGTCCCAGACCAAACTGAACCGAGAACGAGACAAGACCAAGACTTTTAGTGGGCCGAGATCAAGTCAAGACCAACAACAAAGACCACATCAAGACCAGTTTAAGAGCAGACAAGTTCAAAAACACGGATTAACAGCAGAAAATACGACTAATGTTTTGTGATAAGTCATTTATTTAAAAAATATGCTTCAAACAATAATATAAAAGGAATAAAGTGTTACAACAAAGTGTTTTAATTCCAATAACAATTTGTTGGAAAAGCCTCCAAGACCGCTATGTCCGAGACTGTGACGAGACCGAGACCGGGGCAAGACCAAGACCGGGGCGAGACCGAGACCGGGAGAGACCGAGACCGAGACCGGGGCAAGAATGAATTACTCCAGTATCCAGCTGTGTGAGGTAACTAATGTGTAGACTGGTTTGAACATTTTAAAGCATAAAAGATACCAACTCCTCCCTCTATAGCCTTCATAGATATCACTAGATATCACAGTAAAATTCTGCATCCAATTATTCACTGTCTAAATTACACCATAGTATATTCACTATTCTGCTTGACTGCCTCCGAGTCCTTTGTCTGCTGCTCTACCTGTGCATCAAATCATTATTGGTTCTCAAACTGTGGTGCAGGAACTACTGGTGAACATTTTACCTAGTTTAGTCAATCATGGTTTAGTTCTGGTTTAGCTCGGTATATGTCCTAGTTAAAAGGGGTCAGTAAGTTTCCTAAAATAAAAAAGCTGACCCTGTTCTATGATGGATACAAACCCCTCCTCTGCCCAGCCTTTGATAAATCCGACCACAGTGCTATTCTGATGCTGCCTGCATACAAACAAAGGCTTAAACTGGGAAAACCGGTTCCCAGACAAATTTACAAATGGAACAGTACGACTGATGAAGTACTACAGGACTGCTTTGAAACAACCGA
>JAVQKC010070945.1:0-13082 GCA_036025475.1 Philypnodon macrostomus | reverse complement strand
CTGTCTCTCCCCCTGTAGGACCAACCTCCTGTCCCTCCCCTGTCTCTCCCCCTGTAGGACCAACCTCCTGTCCCTCCCCTATAGGACCAACCTCCTGTCTCTCCCCCTGTAGGACCAACCTCCTGTCTCTCCCCTGTAGGACAACCTCCTGTCCCTTCTCTGTAGGACCAAACTCTGAACCTGGGGTGACAGAGCATTATCTGTCACTGCCCCGACACTGGAAGTCACTCCCACAATCCGTGACCTCTGACTTCCCCACCTTCAAAAGCCTGATCAAAACCCACCTCTTCAGAACTTCTTTTAATGTTTGATTGTTTTTATTGTGTGTTTATTCTTGTTTTAACTTTGCACAGTGTCTTTGAGTGTCATGAAAAGCGATTTATAAATGAAATGTACTATTTTTATTACTGTCCCCTCAATGGTTATATTGTTCACAAAGCTGGACAGTAGTGGTCTCACTCCTCGGATGAAGGAGACATCCCTCCTCTTCTTTTAGATGTTCTGGGATCATGATGGTTGGGGTATGGAAAACCCTTGAATAAAATGGTGGATTGTTTCCCAGAATCTTATCATTGTGAATGACAAGACTGGCACCAGCGACAAATTTCTTTTTAAACAATTTTTTTTATTGCATTAACTGATAAAACATTAATTAAATCCCATACAATAAAAGCACACATGCACTCACACACTGTACATACATACATAAAGGAGAGAGGTGCAACTGAACAAGATATTTGTACAAAACTTACAGGAACATATGTAGAGTCTAAATAACAACATTAAAGAGAGAAGGCAGAGAAAAAAAGAAAAAAGGAAAGAAACAAACAATTATAAAAACAGAACTGCATTTAAACGTGGAAGTAAAGGGTGCCATATTTCTTCCCACCCGTTTAGGTTTCCAGAGATCATGTATTTCCATAGATATTACATCAAATTCATACGACCAATTTTTAAAACTTGGTGAAGATGTTGTTTTCCATTATTTGAGAATATGTTTTTTTTTGCCATTATTGTTCCTAGAAGCAGAGCTATTCGTATATATGGGCTGGAACAGCCAGACAAAGCTAGGTCTCTGTCAGGAAACAAGTCTTTTTGATAGACCCCGGAATAAAATTAAAAAATACTGGACACAAACGGTTACTATTACAAGACACTCAGTGACCGATCAGCTGTTTTACATTTATCACATACTGGGGACACATCTGGATAACATGTATGTAATGAAACTTTTAATCATTTTAAACTGCATAAGCCTGTGTGGATCAAGATGAGAACATGGCCACAAAGGTGGCCAGCTATCCACTGGGTAATCTAACAGCAGCCACGCATCTGAAACAATATCCACTGCCCCAAGAGGGAGTGGGACAGGACACCATGTGAATAGCACTGTAAAAAATGGAAATGGAAAACTACCTGACAAATATTGTTAGTGTAACACTGATTAACATTCTGCAAATAAAATATACAGTGATTCCCAAACTGGGGTCCGTGGTCCACTAGGGGTCCATGGAAGTCAGGCAGGAGGGCCCTCAAAGCCTCTACTTCAAGTTTTTAAAAATAAATTTAGCTTGAAATGACTAAAAAATATTTAAAGGTTATGTCATATTCAATCACATATCACTTCAAACTGTTTATGGTTACTACAGAGTGTTGTTTTCAATGTTTTCAATAGAGATTTTGATGAAAAGGGTGACTAAGTATATTATCGGATATCAAAAGGGGCCGTGGCAGTCTTGACTTTACGTTTGCCTGTTCTAGTCTATTAATGTAAATTCGGACAATACATCAGTCTAAAGTATTTATTTTTGTATTATTATTTGTCATCATCCCCCTTTAATTCACAGAAAATTATCAATAAGAGGATCAATAAAATTCCAGATCAATAAGCAGTATCAATAAGAGTAGTAAAATCGATAATCCTAACAATACCTATCTAGAGTTCACCACACTCATGCTGAGGAGGACATTGAAGATGTGGATATACCATTTCTTGGAACGGTGTGGGAAAATGTACATTTTCATTCTGGTCCCAAATCAGTAAAAAAGTGGCTCCTGGATCATCAAATATGCACACACAATATTCTACTTATGTCTTCTCTGTACTGTATGACCTGGTCTGTGTGTTGTATAGTGTGTTTATTGTATCACTGTATTTACTAACATTAAGGTGCTCTAATTCTGTTAATTTTAACCTGACCTGCATGTATCTTTACTGTATCACTTTTACATCAACCTGCCATGGGACTGTGGAGGAAAATTAGCCTGTATGGCAAAATCTGGCATATTTACATGTTGAACCTTAATGTGATGATGTTAATGAATATGCATTTAAAAAAATTAAAATAACAAAATAAAATAACAATATTTTTTTTTTTCAAAATCATGAAGCCCTTTGTCTTAGTGTTTTTCTAATATTGAATGTGTGTGTGGAGCTTGGCAGGATGTTATCATCAGGAAGACGTTTACTAAAGTCGTCATACTCTGAGAGAAGAGATGAACCGTTTTGTCCACTAGATGGCACTACAATATTGATGATGAATATAACAGCCATACAGAGTCAATGTAGATTATTTCTGAAACATTGTATTATAAATATGAATAAATAAAGATGAACATTTTTCAACTGACAACTGAAGTGGTGATAGTTCTTCTGGTGATGAAGGGGAGTGAGATGGTTCTGCTGATGGGGTGGTGATGGCAAGTGAGATGGTTCTAGTGCTGAGGTGGTGATGGAGGAGAGTGAGATAGTTCATCTCACAACTTCACTTGACATGTCGAATGAACTGTTGATTACCTGTTTCACAACTGCTGAAAATAATGACTCCAGTCAAATAAAGCTTTATCACACTGAAACATTTAGATTGTTAGCTTTCATCTCGAGCCCTTCGGCTACATTCTCCTAATCACACTGTTCAGAGAGAGCACTCATTCTTCTTCTGTTCAATGACACATACAGATACACTGAGCTGTAGTCAGGCTGTACTGAATCTTGACCGGTCCCTGGAACTAAGGAGCCTTTTGTTTTCAATAGGAACTGAATTATCAAAGCATCAGTATAGTACAACAATGAACTCTTAATCTTAAAATAGACATAAAACACATGTTGCAAAAACAATGTTTTATTGATGATTATTGATAAATGGAAAGGCCATTTACATGAACAATGTTGAATAAACGCATCAGCCCATACTGGCACACCTCAGGGCTTTGTCCTGCTCCCTGTGGTTTTCATGATGTCATCAGTTCTGACAGGAGATGGTTGTAAACATAAATGGGCAGAGGGAGTCCTGTGCCCAAGTAGTGCTTTTAGAGATACCAACATTATTTACATAAAAAATAAGCCTGCGCTCAGGAAAAACAATGTTTTTTTGTTTTTTTGTTTTTTTGTTTCAATACATTTTTTTATTGCACATTTCCACTGGAGCAGTACAGTACATTGCTCTGCTGTTTACTTGGGATTGCAGAGTAAACATAATGTTATGTTTTGGGAATAGATGTTACAGATAACCCCTTTGTTTTCTATTAAAATACATTTGACACATTTTTTCATGAAATACACAACAAAGCCTGTGTTCTTTTTTCTTAATTCAGTATGAAGAAATGTTAATAAATTGGTTCTGGATGTGCCGTGGTTGACCTGCCTTGTACTGTACTGCCTCAGTGAAAACATCAGCAGTTCTGCATAAGTTGATCTCATCAGTGTTTGTCAGCATGAAGCATGCGTTCACGTAAACATTTGGCTGAAGTTTGGAACTGTAAGGAAAAGAAAACATGTTTGTGTGCATTTTGACTTTGAGTAATTTCACCGTGGAGTGGACACAAATCTTATGGACTTCTACAAACTGCCTGAAATATGTCAAATCATATTCCACTGGTAAGCTCATGTGAAAATGGAAACAATTCAAACATGAATAAATATATATACATTGATATTACATATTTATATTCATAAAAATCTGGATGGTTTGTTAGAAAATGAGTTTCTGTCTAAATGTAACCATTATAGCATTGTGTGTTTGATATAAGAGAACATCTGCACATTTCAAATATAATACAATATTAGATTCATACCATTTATTCCCATAATTATGAAAGAAAAAAAAATCTCCAAAAGAAAGTCAACACAGTGGCTGCTTTGGCCACAATATATCTTTGAAATCTGCAGAAATATAAAAATCTTTGTCCGTTACAGTGGATTTAGTGAAGTGTATAAAAACACAGGAGTGGGCCAGCACCGCTCACACACACACTGCCTCTGGCCCCGATCCATACATCTGTTTACATATCAGTGTGAGGACTACAGGAAGAGATCTGTGCTGGATTTGTCCACCTTTGGTTTTAGTGATGACCACATTACAGCGACAGAACGGGCCCCCAGCTACAAGAATAACAGTTACACTAATGTCTTCAACTGCTTTAACAGTCCTCAGTAACATGTGTCCACCACACACTACAGTCAGAGCAGGGACGATAGCATTGAGCTAAGTTCTTTTTGCAAATTTGTAATGAGTATAACAGGAAAATTAGTTGTTTACACACTGTTATTGTCCTCAACATACACCACAGTGTCATGAGTATGGTGAGACATGAGTATGGTGGGACATGAGTATGGTGGGACAAGAGTATGAAGGCACATGAGTATGGTGAGACTTGAGTATGGTGGGACATGAGTATGGTGGAACATGAGTATGGTGGAACATGAGTATAGTGGGACATGAGTATGGTGGAACATGAGTATGAAGGGACATGAGTATGGTGGAACATGAGTATAGTGGGACATGAATATGGTGAGACATGAGTATGGTGGAACATGAGTATAGTGGGACATGAGTATGAAGGGACATGAGTATGGTGGAACATGAGTATGGTGGGACATGAGTATAGTGGGACATGAGTATGGTGGGATATGAGTATGAAGGGACATGAGTATGGTGGAACATGAGTATGGTGGGACATGAGTATGAAGGGACATAAATATGGTGGGACATGAGTATGGTGAAACATGAGTATGAAAGGACATGAGTATGGTGGGGTATGAGTATGAAGGGACATGAGTATGTTGGGTCATGAGTATGAAGGAACATGAGTATGGTGGGACATGGGTATGGTGGGATATGAGTATAGTGGGACATTGACAGAGCTGTTTCTCCTTTATAATAACTACATACTATCAAGCATTATTAAAGTTTTTTTAAGCATTAGCAACCGCTTAACTGATCATTTACAAAGCATTACTTCATCATTAATACACTAAATAAAGAAGCTATTAATGTTTATTTACACACAGCCTCATGCCAGTCACTGAATAAGTATCTATAAAACTCTTTTTTTTGTTTATTTGTTTATCTTTATTGGTAATTACATATTTATGAATGCTTGCCCTGTGGGAAAGTCAGGTGACAGGTGTTACTGCTAAATAGAGGTTAGCTATTCTGAAATGTTACCGTCATTTAAAAAAAAAGATTGTTTTAACTGTTATAAGAACAATAACAAATAATTACCAAAATAAAAAGTATTTTATATTCACAATATCGCAGAGATTATTTTTCAGTCGAGTCATTTATATGGGAATTTCAAATATTATTGTAATTAATAAATGACAAATTAAAAAATAACATTATTTATGTATTTGATAACACAAAACAAATGAATATCAACTTAAATATTTTGAGTTGGGGGAATCTGTTTCAGCTCTTATGTTTTACAGTGTAATTTTTGGGCCTCACCCACAGCCTGCAGTTGTAATAAACTGTACTGTACTTTTGTTCATCTTTAAACTGCAGTATTCTGTAGTATTCTGCAGTAGCTTGTAGTGTACTGCAGTGTCCTGGACTGTACTGCAGTATCCTGTACTGTACTGCAGTTATCTGAAGTGTACTGTAGTATTGTGTAGTATTCTGCAGTATCCTGTACTGCAGTACCCTATAGTATTCTGCAGTATCCTGTACTGTACTGCAGTATCCTGTAGTGTACTGTAGTATCCTGCAGTATCCTATAGTCTACCGTAGTATCATGTAGTATTCTGCAGTATCCTGTAGTATCCTGTAGTGTACTGTAGTATATTGTAGTGTGCTGTAGTATCCTGTAGTATTCTACTGTATCCTGTAGTATTCAACAGTATCCTGTAGTGTACTGTAGTATCATGTAGTACCCTGTGGTATTCTGCAGTATCCTGTAATAGCCAGTAGTGTACTGTAGTATCCTGTAGTGTACTGTAGTATCCTGTAGTATTATGCTGTATCCTGTAGTATTCTGTAGTGTACTGTAGTATACTGTAGTATTCTGCAGTATCCTGTAGTATTCTGCAGTATCATGTAGTGTTCTGCAGTATCCTGTAGGTTGGTGGACACAGGTTTCCTCACACACACTATGGAAGCTGCTGTTTGGGTTTATACATTGGAAGATCTTTGAAAGAATAAAAAAGGCATAGACTGGAAGCTCCTCTGAATGACCACACTGTCAGTCCTAGTCTGGACCTGATGGTGGCGCTGTCTACACTCAGTCCAAAGAGAGAAGAAAACAACACTGGCATAGTTACAGAAAACAAATAGTGTAACTCTGTATTTTACAGTTAAGACCTAATATTTGATTATTATATTTTTCTTCTAATTACTATTTCAGCAGCTCTCTAATAGTGCCATTGAAAAAACTCTACAGCTGATTGATAATGTTTTCAGAAATTAAAAACCCACAATATCAAAATACACAGCACAAAATATCTGAGGTATAAGATGAAAAATATCTGCTGTCCATAGAGTCTTCATGTTTGAGTGTCCTCTGTGGGAGAAGCTGAAGTTTGCATGTATTGCATTGGCCAGACCGGGTGGGGGTGAGGGGTCATGGGACAGGGTCCGGGCCAGGCCGAGGGGACAGGGGTGGTCAGTAGGGGGCGAAGCGGCTGTAGCCCCCCCTGTAGATACTGGCCTGTAGAGAGGACAGCACCAGCCCCACGTCATCAGCGTGACTCCTGCCTTTAGCGTCTGTCAGAGGGGCCAAGGGGTTCTGCAACACAGAGCACCAGCAGGTTAGCTTAGCAACAAACACTTTAGCATTGCAACAGACACTTTAGCTCTGTCACTGCACAAACCCGAGACAGAAGCACAAAAGAATAAAATGTGTATGCATTGTTGCACTTTTAGGGGCAAAAGCAAGTGAGTTTTGTGTAAAGATATATTTATGATTTATGATTATTAAATTTTTTTCCTGACATGCACAGTTGATGCATACTTCCGCCTCGGGCTTGTGCAGTAACAAACTCAATTAAAGTTGCAGTATCTTCCTCTTCTTCCCAACCCTCTATTACGGTCTCACACAAAACAGGAAGTATCAGAATAACGAGTCTGAAGTTTCTTAATTTCTTTTAAATTTAAAATACAAATAGATGTGAATAAGTTGTTAATTTGGAAATAAAACATTATTAATTATATATGTAGGCTATTATATACATTATTCCTGATAGATTCTCGGTCTTGAAAAATAAAGGTATGTATTGACCAATCAGAGCGCTCCTGTGTGGTAAAAATGAAAGAAAGAAAAAAGTGACCCTACACTCTAAAACAAAAACCCTTATAATACAGCCTGCAGAGGGTCTCCCTCAGGTGACTTCTGGTATAATGTACAATTGACTGAAGAATAATTTTTGCTCAAATACAAAGTATAAATGTCAGGAACTCCAGCTTTAAAAGAGCACATCACTTGATATGATTATATAAAATCTATTTTAGTTCAAATTACTTGAATTCAGAATATGAATATATAATAATAAGATTTACATTTAAACAATTCAAATAATCTAGGCATAATAAATAAGTAAATAAATCTAAACTAGTCAGAACTTAAATCAATCAATTAATCTAAATTCAAGTAATTTGTATTAATCTAGATGTTACTTTTTTATAGTGATGCAGTTTCCAGTCCAAGCTCTGTGCCTCCATTTCCTCCCTCATTCCTCTGGCCGGGCCCCACCAGGGATTTAATTATCAAAATGACTAATTATTTCATTAGCAGGGAGTGCGGGGTGAGCTCGGATCCACAGCCTCTGCCGTCTCCAGCAAATGAGAAATATAATAACTAACATGGAGCGGGCTGCCAAGGCATGAAGACATTCATCACCTCTACAGGCTGGATTGATGTGGCATTTGGACTGCCTTTAGCGGCGAAGGCAAATTCAATTAAGTTTAAGTGAGCAGACAGCGGAACGGCGTGTACAGGCCCAGAGAGGAGGCACCGGCTCATACAAAGACTGCAAACTCAAGACTACGCAAAAGATCTAGATTAGTTCAAATTAGGGGTTGTCGAAATGGTGATAAAAATTGTTGTGATATGACGTTATGAGAATCAGCCTAATCTGGGAAGATTGTTGAATCGTGATACAGTGCACTCATTTATGCTCTGCTCTTCACTGTAATTTTTACTGTAAATTAAAAACACTGATTATAAACAGAAAGACCATACACATAATGAAGTTCATCTACAAACATGTTTTTCCATTCTGTAAAAGCCTGTTAATTAGCCATTTTGTTTCTCGCAAGACTTGTGACGTGATCCCAAGACTTGGGAGGGAAACCAGCACTATAATTTTTTCAAATCTGATTTTTCATAGTAAGCTTCATTCACCCCACAACAACTTAGCCATAGGATTAATTCAGATGTTGTTTAATTAAGGTTAAAAAGTTGCATAGTTCCCCTTGAAGTATAATGATGAACACTGGATGGATTGGATGTACACTGAATTTGGAGTTTAAAAGATTTTCTGAAGACACTCATAGCAGACAAAAAATGAAAGAAATTGTGATCTTAATAAAATTGTATACCATATCGCCCACCTCTATTTCAAATGACTTGAAATCCAAATACTCTTGACACTACACACATGATAGAGTGGTAGCAGAGGAGATAGTAATAAGTTTACTTGAGTACCGTAGAGTATTTACACCCACCTAAATATGGTGTCTACAATACAAAAAATAAAAATCTAGATTATTAAAAATGACTTGAAAGTGTTTCTCACTGGTAAAACAATCTACCAGGGCATTTTTTCCCTACTTCAAATTACAATTTCTTCCACTGCAGATTATTTTGTTTGACATAACAAAATAGCTTGAAACTAGTCTAAGTAAATCCATCTAGACTAGTCAAGTGTGTCTGTCTGATGAAAACAGAAAAACATTGACCTTTTTCTCAGCACTTGAGTAATTTTCCCACGCAGTATTTTTTTACTCATACTTGAATAATTATTTGAATGTTTTTATTTAAGTACATGACAATTAAATATAGTGTTACAGTGCTAAGCGCTCCTGCCTGGCAGAAAGGAGATTCTGACCGGGGTCTACGTGTGTTACTGTGGGTTCTCTCATTTTTCCATCACCCAAAAATGTGCAGGTGTCAGGAGAGGTGTGGCTTCAGATTATCCCTGTGTGAGAGTGAATGTTTGTCTGTCTAAAGCTGGGCATACACTGTGTGCTATGTGCGTTTGAAACTGAACCACGACACACACAGGCTCACGATTCAGCTGCTCACAATGTGTGTCCCGAGGGTCTGCTATGAGTTCACTGCTCACACTGTACGAGTGAGACGGACCTGAAGTTGTTACATCACGTGATGTGACAATTTTTGTTTATTTGTCCAATTTTATGTGCTGATGGGCAATAAATGCTCTGTGATGATAAACAAGTGTTGTTGTCAAAGCTTAAAAGTTTAACTTATATCCCCTGGAATATGATTTTCTGTGTAACAGTGACACAAGGAGTTATAAATGTAATCCTTTAGATGGTAATACATTTGTACCATGTTAATATTTCAATTATGCTTCTGAGTGATATCCACAGTAGGTTATAATACGCAAAGACGTGCTAAAAATAATCGCTGACTGACAAATCAAAAAATAATCGCTGCACTAATTGACTATCATATGAATATTATCAATGAGCCCCATTGGTATAGCCTACTTGTCATAGGAATTTACATTTACAGTTCAGTAACCTGCAACATTCATATGCACAACACCTTTCCCTGTACATTTGTTCTTGCTGTCCACGTTTAATGCCTTTACATATTTGAGCAGGTAGTGCACTACGTCAGCTTTTGTGTGGTTCTGTCAACAGTAAACATCACAAAAAAGACATGGAAAGTGTTAGAGATGAGGTAGAGTCTTACCATGGCCCCGACGCTGTAGGCTGCTGCGGGGGTCAGAGTGTGATTGTAGGGGTCGGCAGCATATACCCGTCCATAACTGCAACACAACACAAGGACATCATAACTGTGGCTATTCTGATTTTATACAGAGTTTAAACTGCATGTAAACACAGGACTCTCATTGTTTGGGGATTGTGCTTCATCGTATTCAATTCAATTGTATTTGTATATCCCTATATCATAACAAAACTGCCTCTTTACAGAAAGAGACTTTAGACCAAAAGTGTCCAAACTTTTTTCATTCATTTATGCCACATTGTCAAAAATGAATACTGAGTGGGCCACTCTCTGAGGTGACAGAATTCACTTTTTAATTTATTTACTTTTTTTTATTTTTAGGCAGGTTTGTTTAGCTGGTTATAATAGTGTACCTCTATATGATAAGCACCTGTAAAGTACTATGTATGAGTCACCTGTTGTAAAAAGACTATACTATGGGCCAATTGAGATTTGGACACCCCCAGGACAGACAGGATATAGGGACAGGCTACAGATGTGATTGAGGTCTCCACACTCAGGACGGACAGGCTATAGATGTGACAGAGGAATCCACTCTCAGGAAGGACAGGCTATAGATGTGATAGAGGGATCCACTCTCAGGACGGACAGGCTATAGATGTGATAGAGGGATCCACTCCCAGGATTGAAAGGCTACAGATGTGATAGAGGGACCCACTCTCAGGACAGACAGGCTTTAGATGTGATAGAGGGATCATCCAACGTCATGCTCCAACTCACAGGTACAGCCTACTGTCAGGTGTGTATTTTCTGAGTATTTTATCCTGAAATTGTCATAAACTTCAGTTTGGTGGAGGGATTCAGTATTCAGTTTAAATAGGTTTGATTTGACTATTATTTCACAAAACACAGGCAGGTAAAGCTTCTGTGTGCTTGCTGTTGCTGATAACCAGTCAACATTAGTGTTTACTCTGGGCCAGCGCAGACACCCCTCCTCTGTCCGAGCCCACTCACGATAAGGGCCAATCAGACGCTCAGGCCCGGGTGCATAATTGAGCTGATTTGCATAAGGCCC
Organism: Philypnodon macrostomus; assembly: GCA_036025475.1. Classification (NCBI taxonomy): domain Eukaryota; kingdom Metazoa; phylum Chordata; class Actinopteri; order Gobiiformes; family Eleotridae; genus Philypnodon; species Philypnodon macrostomus. The sequence continues at coordinate 1,852 of JAVQKC010070945.1, read as the reverse complement.
AGTGTTGAAGCGATTAAAAGTTAATCCAGATTAGTTTTGGACATTGCTATTCTGCGCGCGCCCCCCAGCAGCCGCTCTCAGCCCAGCGCCGCTCGTGACCTATCTTATCTCGGAGCGCAGAGCCACTTTACGGCCGGGAGAGGGAGGGAGTGTAAGCCTCGAATTTAACACCAATTCAGATGCAATTTGTGTCAAATGCATTTTAAAAAGTGACCCGAAGGTGAGAGATACATACAGAAACAGCCTTTTAAAGCAGGCCTACACAAACAGGCATGTGGCTTTATGAATATGGACAAGGACAAAACACAGCTGTCAGAGCTACACACTGCAAAATCAGAAAATCTACTAAAAATGATTTGAATTCAGAATGTTTATCTGGATTTAGTCAGTTTTGAATCATTCAGATTCATTTACATTTAACAACTAGATTATTTAACTTGATTCAATGCAAGTCTCTGGTTTTATAATTTAATTGTTTTTCCTATTTCAAGCATTATCTGCCAGTGGAATAAGATATGTTATAGCAATTTACAGTACAGTTATAATGTGGTAATAGTGTGGTAATAAACAGGTTATAATATATTAGCCCCGTACCTTAACTCTAGTTCTAACCAGTAGGTTACTAGGCTGTAACTTTGCTAATACGGATGAAATTTCAAGGATAATTAACCATATTGATTTTATTATCACCACAATCATGTTATTGTGTTTTCTTATTCCACGGGCATATTATTTTATTGAAATAAGTAGCCATTTGAAACCAGTGAGAATTGTCTTGACACAAGTCTAGTACAGAATAATGATGGGACATGATTGTGAGAGGTCCCGAGTGGTTCAATCTTTTTCAGCGGGGCCCTCTTCTGTGCCTTATATAAAATACACACAAAATACTACTTCTACAATAACATTAATAATGATCAGAATACACCTTATTGTATTTGCATCACAATATCTGAATACTTTGACTTTTTTGACAGACTGTGAGTTTTTCAGTATAATTATGGCCTGAGCCAAAACTTGACGAAAGGCCATATTGAAACTGTACGGTTTCTTATTTATCTGTTATTATTGTCATAAACTCAGGCTCTATATGATAGAAGTTACTTAATTAAGAGTTAGCATCAGGTTTAAACGCTACAATAAACAGATTTCCTGAGCCCTGTTGCATTATTCTTTACTTGAAATCCATCAGAACAAATAAAGTCTCTACCAAACCTGTGTATTTCTAATGAATGAGGCAGTGCTAATATCCGTGTGATTCAGTTGCAGAATGTATTAGTCAATAACAGTTGTCTGTCACCTCGCGCCCCCTTGTAATACTGTCCTAGTATAGTGTTGGGACATGACCCTGAAGGGACCCTAGTAAAATATCCAGACCGGATCCATGAGAGTGGGGTCTTACCTGTCGCTGTATGCAGCAGTGGTGGCAGCAGGCTGGCCGTATCTGTAGGCAGCGTAACCCCCCTGCATAAACAACAGTACACATTAGGACATGAACCTCTCTGCAGCACATAAAACTATAAATATCATATTCAACTGGTCCAATCAGTTTCTCTTGTTTTCCATTTGATTAGTATTTCTTTGTTTAACGTGTTTTTCAAAGGTGGGTAATGTCTTATATTTAAATTTAAACTAACTTAAGTAATATTATTTTGAAGAAACAGTATTCTTACTTGAGTAAAGAACTTTAGATTTAGATAGAACTTTATGTTGTGTTATGATCTCTCTCATTCTCTCTCTCTCTCTCTCTCTCTCTCTCTCTCTCTCTCTCTCTCTCTCTCTCTCTCTCTCTCAACCCAACAGTTAAAATATACAACATAGAGAAAGATAAAAAAAAAAAATAGATCAGTCA
>JAVQKC010070932.1:0-11689 GCA_036025475.1 Philypnodon macrostomus | reverse complement strand
GGACCTGGGCCTGGACCTGGACCTGGGCCTGGGCTTGGACCTGGACCTGGGCCTGGGCCTGGGCCTGGACCTGGACCTGGGCCTGGACCTGGACCTGGGCCTGGACCTGGACCTGGACCTGGGCCTGGGCCTGGACCTGGACCTGGGCCTGGGCCTGGGCCTGGGCCTGGGCCTGGGCCTGGGCCTGGACCTGGGCCCCATCAGGATTTCTAAATCTGTGAATTACCGACACCGAGTGTTTAGGGAAACATCGACGGACTGATTCAGGATTTGTGCGGAATCAAGATGGATCTGGTGAAGATGGGTGTCCGGCCTCAGAGACTGGATCCCACGGCCATGTTGTTTATGAAATAAACTCAGAAGACATTAAGACTATTATAATATTGTTTATTATCTGTTTGCAATGACCCTGTTTATTGTTTATTGTTTACATGCATCTCTTTTTGTGAAGCCCTCTGAGGCAACTGTGTTGTGATATAGGACTATATAAATAAAATTGAATTGAATTGAATTGAATTGTGGTGTATTTAGCATCTTCAGTTACAAAATCCCTGTTGTTGCAAATCCTGCTAACTGCTAAAATAACCTGTTAATATAATAGATTTGTTTTTTTCCGAATTAACAACTGACTCTGTCAGTCCGAGCTCTGACTTCCGAGCTCCGAGGACAACTGGAACGCAGCATTAGACAACTTTATTGACAACTATGGGCCAGTTCTTAAACAGACTTTCTCAGTAGTTCCAGAAGTAGCCATTTAAGCTAAAAGTGTCATTCATATGCATTGTGAATTCGGCTAAGGTGGAACTATTTTGAAGCTGCATCGGAAAAAAACATTTTTTACCTCCGGTAGCACAACTCCCTTATCTCTATGGCACTGCAAAGTCATGTTGCTGTGGAAACATTGTTGTTATCAATGGTCTGTAATTGTTTAAAATCCTAGGTTAGACTCTTCACCTGTGGGGGATTTGGGATTTTTAGAGGGGCCTTTTGACCAGTTGGACTTGAGAGATTCTTCATCATGAGCATCTTACACACTGGGATCCCACGCAGCACAGTGAGTCAATTCATTTTCTACTGTCAGAAACTAGGCTAGGCAAATCCTGTTCTATAAAGTACAGTATTTAGTCCCTTCTCTGGCCTCTATATAGCAGCATCATCTCAGACTTTGTGGGTTACCACTTTGAACAATAGCAGTTGAGTTTTACCTCCCCATATATAATATCAAATTTTTTATAATAGCAAATTGTAAGCATTTTAAATTTTTCAAACTTTGTCTTAATTTAGAAAAATTACAGACTACACCTTTAAGGCTTGGTGCTTGGGCTTAGAGTTTTATTGTACTGCTATAAAACAATGTGACAATTTTACATTAATGCTTTTGTGTCTCCTATCATCTCAGCGTGAGTGTATCTCCGTACACGTGGGCCAGGCAGGTGTGCAGATCGGTAACTCGTGCTGGGAGCTCTACTGTCTGGAACATGGGATCCAGCCTGATGGACAGATGGCAGGTCATAGCTTCTACAACATGGATGATATCTCCTTCAACACCTTCTTCAGTGAGACAGGAGCGGGCAAAAAGGTGCCCAGAGGAGTGCTGGTTGATCTCGAGCCATCTGTAGTTGGTAAGGATTATTTTTATTTTGTGATATATGTATTTTTATAATGGAAAAAAAAATCGAGATTGGTTAAATATTCACAATGTTAATCTTGATCAGTATATTTACTTATTATAGATCAGGGGTGTCCAAGCTTTTTTTTCTCATTGTCAAAAATAATTACCAAGACCAAAACTCCAAAAGTTGTATCTGTCTGGCTACAAACATTCTAGTAGGTTTCAATTAGTGTCCCTCTTTATTAAAACTACACAGAAAAGTGTAAAGATATCTCGTTACACATTGAATGCTTTGTTTTAGTTGGATTATGTAGAGTCACATGCAGTAAACAGACAATTTGGGCCAACCCAACAAGTCAAATAAACTAGGCCTAAAAAAATCAATCTATATGACTACTTAAATCAAGCTGGGTTTGAAGCAATTCCAACTAATCTAGATTCCTTTTTTCTCTGTGTAGATCTTGAATTGAAAATTCTTCTTTTCCAGATGAGGTGCGTACAGGGACCTACCGTCACCTCTTCCACCCTGACCATCTCATCACTGGCAAAGAAGATGCAGCTAATAACTTTGCCAGAGGATACTACACTGTGGGCAAGGAGATGATTGAGTTAGCCATGGACAGGATTCGTATACTGGTGAGCACAATTATCACACACAAAGAAGCACTTTCTGGTCTTTGTTTTGCTTTGACGTGGCAAAACTGTAGCCTATGTTTTGAATCTTTAATGATATAGAAGACTGCTGCATGGAGGTAGAATGAGACAAAAAAATGCATATACTGCTTCAGAGTGATTTTTGCATACCATTTATCATAAGCTTTATTGTGGTTAATGTCTTAAGACCAACGGATTTCATTTCATAACTTGTTTATTGTCATGTCATTGTCAAGCAAATAAAGAAAAAAAAAAAAGATTACATTTTTAACTGGATTTTAGCATAGTTGCATAGATCTACAGTAGCCCATGGTCTTGCTATAGACCCTTCTTGTGTTTTTGTGCATTTTATAGACTGTAAAACATTTTCTATGGTGACATTAATACTAGACAGTTAGTACTTCCAGAAAGGAAGACAATATAGTTTGTCAGTGTATGCTGAGATTAAAGCCATCAATGACCACACATCCTTCTTTAGTTAGTTAACTTTATTTAAAAAATGTAACATACATAAATATAATATACTTTTAAAGGAAATACATCAGAGTAATTTTTAACAAACATATTGACAACAAATATTGATAATCTAAAAATGTGATATTTAATGTTTTTATCTATTAAATCAAATGGAGAACACTTTACTCTGGTACAAGATGCTTGTTCAGCCTTTATGTCCCACGTGGAAGGGTCTGTACATTGATCATATTTTGTGACCACTATCAAAGAATGTTTAGTGTCTTTATAATGTATTTAAGAATACTGCTGATTTGGCACTGGATCTTTGTAATTGTAGTTTATATCTTGCCTCTCCACAGGGCGAACAGTGCACTGCTCTCCAGGGATTCCTGATCTTCCACAGCTTCGGAGGTGGAACCGGCTCAGGCTTCACGTCTCTTCTCATGGAGCACCTCGCTGTGGACTTCAGCAAGAAGACCAAGATCCAGTTTGCCATTTACCCCGCTCCCCGGCTCTCCACCGCCGTCGTAGAACCATACAACTCGGTCCTGACCACCCACACCAACATGGAGTACTCGGACTGCGCCTTTATGATGGACAACGAAGCCCTTTACGGAATCTGCAGTCGCAATCTCACCATCCCGCAACCTACTTACAGAAATCTGAACCGACTTATTAGCCAACTTGTATCCAACGTCACCGCTTCATTAAGGTTCAACGGCCCTCTTAACGTCAACCTAACTGACATTCAGACCAACCTGGTACCGTTTCCACGCATCCACTTCCCTTTGTCCGCAACAGCCCCGGTGATTTCAATAGTAAAGGCTCACAACGAGCAGTTAACTGTTGACGAGATCACCAAAGCTGTTTTCCAACCGGCCAATCATATGGTGAAATGTGACCCTCGACGTGGGAAGTACATGTCTTGCTGTTTATTGTATCGTGGCGATGTTGTACCAAAAAACGTCAATGCTGCGATCGCTAGTATTAAGTCAAAACGGACAATGGAGTTCGTGGATTGGTGCCGGACTGGTTTTAAGATTGGAATAACCTTCACGCCGCCTACAGTGGTCCCAGACGGTGACCTGGCTCCAGTCCGTAGATCGGTCTGCATGTTGAGCAATAATACGGCAATCGTTGAAGTGTGGGCGAGGCTGAATAGGAAGTTTGATTTGATGTACGCTAAAAGGGCGTTCGTGCATTGGTATATTGGTGAGGGGATGGAGGAGATGCAGTTCTCAGAGGCCCGGGAGGACTTGGCAGCACTGGAGAATGACTATGAGGAGGTTGCGAAGGACTCAGCCACTGAATAAGGATGTATTCAAACAAGGCCTTCTCAAATAAATGACAAAAATGAGAGAAAATATGTATTGCTTTCATTTTTAAACTAGGCCTGTGCTGTTGTCCCCGACAGCAAGGTGAAACGGCCCCATATGTCTGCCCCATATGTCAGCTACAACTGTCACAAACGGGCACGTTAATCAGACATTGTGTTTTTTCTAAGGGTTTTTATATTGTTAATGAGCAATTAAGAGGCCTCGCTCCTAAACCATGACAGACATTGGAAAGGTCTATTTGAGTTTTTTGATTTGTCTGGATGTTTGTGAAGAATATTTTTGCCAAATTTGGAAAATTCCCTAAAACTACATTCTTCTTTCAGTCTATAGGGGGCGCTACAGAAGTAACTGCCATCATATTAGTCAGATGTGTTCAGGGCTGGGGGGTAATTAGGTATTTCAGGTTAGAGCCTAATCGGGCAAAGTATGTGCACGTTAGAGGCTGACAAATATACCTGACCTCCCAAATTAAATTCAAAATGGCAGACTTCCTGTTTGTTGTAGGGCGGGGTCATAATAATATTTTATGTTGGGTACACTGTGGAGAATCACTGTACTCCAGGGTCCCATAGGGGTCATAAACATGGGGGCGCTATAGAGGCATTCTTTATTTGACCTCTGTAATGTGCCTATGTACATTAAGTATACAATTGCCCGGATCAATGTGCCAAAATTCCTGCAATCTTGTTTATGTTCAGCAGGATTAATGGCTCAAGAAAAGTGGTTCAGGGCATTCATTTGTTAATTATTTAATTGTCATTAATCGTAGAAAAACCAAACTCAATCCAGTTCGGCGTCTTTATAGTATGTACCTGTGTGCAACAGTTGAAAAAGATCCGGCATTTAGTTTTTGAGCTATTGCGTTCACAGTTACAATCTGCAGACGCGGACTGATGTGATTCCAGTAAATCGTGGTTTCGCGGAGATAATTATTTCTTTTAACTAAAAATATCAGCGCTATGATCGTGAGTTACCCTATAGCCGATTAGCCTCCACCAATCTTTTAAACTCTTAATATATGGATTTTTCGAAAAAGCCTATGGTAAAAAATGTATGGGATTTTTACTTCCGGAACCAGAGGGTAATAATGCGCTCTATAGTAGTTGAGTTTTACTTTAGTCCTTGTCCTGGCCTCTACAGACAGACAACCTACTGAACATCCGAGAACAGGGTCAGATAGTGAGTCATTTTTTTAAACTTTTTCTTTTGGTCTGCACCTTTAAGTCACAGACAAATCAACTAGATATTTCCAATATTATTTTCCTGAAAATCTATCCAATCTAAAAATATTCTGTCATGGTGTCCAGCCAATGAAGCTCTTCTCCACTCAGGACTCCAAAGCCATGCATATTAAAGTTATTCCCATATGAATGATAATAATTCTAGATATACTCCATACCGAGTTTAAGGAGCCAGCCCTCTCTGTCGGGGTTAAAGAAAGTGTGTGTCAGATCGTTCCCGTCGTCCTCTGGGATCTTAAATGGTTCATTCTTGATACTCTCATAAAGATTCTGCAAAACAAAAACAAAAAAAGTTGGAAACCTAAATAGAATGCCTTATACTGTAATTGGTATCTGGGACAAAAAGATTGAATTTTAAATAATTTTCATATATTAAAAATATATGTAAAAAAAATCTGTAAATCTACTGGGAATTTTGGCTAGATTCAAATCAAATGTTGGAATACAGTAGTCACAATATGGCTGCACTTACTCCTCTTCCACAACAGCGGGGAGCAGACTCAGCTTTAACTATTTGTACACAAAATGCTTTCCTGTTGCCTTGAGCTGTTTGTGTCCATGGTTTTTAGCCACACTCAGACTATATTGTGTCAGTAACAAGATAAAATAAAGGGTTTTAGTTCAGATAAATTCTTTTGACAATGATCTAAATCTGTGAAAATGCAACTAAAAATAGCATTTAATTAAGCTAGAATTGATTTTTGTCTCAGATGGTTGGTGGTGGTTGTCCCCTTTCACAACACGATAGATACATAGCAGTGTAGATGCATTCACTTTAGCTGTAATAAATATATGTGTAAAATAATCTAGTTCTAATCGCAATAATGTTATAGTTGGCTAATGTTATGTGTTCAAATTAGTTTGGAAGCTTAAATCAAAGTCTAACTAAGTAAATATCTCATAAGTGATCAGGATTTAGCCCCAGTTCTGTCCTTAGACCTGGTTTAGTCCTGGATTAATCGGGGTTAGATCTGGTTCAGACTAAGTTCAGACCAGCCTTGTATCGCTTCAGAAATGTAATTTCTCCTTGACAGTGTAGTCCATCTGCTTCCTAAAACAAAACAATAGTTTTAAAATGTTTTATCTAACCCTGATGTAAAGTAGGTAATTGTCATAATTATTATTTTCATTTAGTCCCTCCTCTGGCCTCTCCAGACTTTACGTCATAGAACACGGTAAAGTGTAAGCTTTTTTTTAAATTTTCTTACGCACTACACCTTTAAACAATTTATTTTATCATAATATTCAAGTAATTTATTTAATGTTTTTCTATGTAATATTATGAAATGCTATCAATGTACTAGCATAAACTGATCAATTCCCAAATCTAATTCAATTTGTATTGATTGTATCTCATTTATTTTACTGTTGCTCCGTTTTCTGTGATATTGAAAGTTGGCTCATATAACCCTCGCTCTGTACAGCCTGCAGTTTTTTACAGGTGTAAATCACAGCTTTTCTCACGACATGATATACATTGATACAGTGGACTGACTATTTGGCACTATCATGATATTATTGTGATTTATGGGCGCACAGTCAATATATCAACATTAGCTGCTAATTGAACCAAATATTTACTTAATATAAAAACATTATGTAAAACTGATTAAAAATGTTTAAAACTGTTCAGACTTAATATTAAAAAGTAAATAAAAGTGCTGGTGTAATAGTAAATATCCGCAATATTAATCACGATATTATCACGATATCAATTTTGCAACGATACGATTATTAGTAATTAGGATGGTATATCGATACACAAAAATGTATTGTTCCACCCGTATGGTTTTTACTGTTGACAAAACTGCACTGATTAGAAGGCCATAGACTTTTAAAGAGACTTTTTTAAGAGTCTAAAAGCTTGATGGAGACTAATCAGTGATGTGGTAACTCACCATCATAGCGTGAATATTTTTAGCTCAAACAAATTATTTGAATATGAAAACTTCATGTGTCATTGATGTTACTTATATGACCTACCTACAATACATACAATCTACGGTTTTCCTTTATGCTAAAACTAGTGAATTGAATTGGTTTAATTATATTTGTGGTGTATATCGTTTTGTATGATAGATGTCGCCCTGTGCAGTTTGTCTCCTCTAGTGGTGGGCAATATGGAAAAAATATAACATCACGGTTTTATTAAGCTCAAGATCACGATTTCAATTTGATCAGAATTTTAGTTAACTTTGTCATTTTTGTCTCACACAGAAGACTCCTGCTCCATAAACCTTTTAATCCACAAATTCAATGTACATCAATCCCATTTTCATCTTCATATTTAAAGCTATTGATTTTCCTTTTTTTAATTACCACAGGCATTATTACAGTAAAAATGACAGAAGAGCAGAGCATAAATGAATGCACTGTATCACGATTCAATGATCTCACCACCCCTAGTCCTCCCCATCTTACCTACACAGCCTTTAATAAAACTGCATTGACTGTATTCATGTTTGTATATAACTTTACCTTGAGCAGTTCGTCAGGTAAGTCTCCTCCATCGTTGATCCCTCGGTTCATAGCGGTGAACCTCTGAACTGAAGGCTTGTCTTTGACGTTGGAGTTGTGTAAACTGGTGTTCAACATGATCACAGCGAAGGACAGGACGTAACACGTGTCTGTATATGATAAAAAGGACATCACTGAGTTAGTAAGATGTGAGCAGCCTACAACCACTGATGAAATGGTGAGAAGACCCAAACCAAATCAAGTACTGTGCAATTGTTTTGAAGGGCATGCTGTTAAAAATCACAATTATTAAAGCCACTGATCTAGTTCTACACCAAAACTGAATGACCTCTTACAACTTTTGAAATCATTTACATTACTGCATTTCTTTAGCACGTTCCTAAAACACACAGTACAGTAAACCACACAACCCATACCAGTGCTCTGAAAGACCCCCGGGTTACAATGGCAGTATCTGGAAGCGAAGGCCTCCATCATGCGGTCGATCTTCTGGGCCTCTCCGGGGAGTCTGAAGCTCCAGAGGAACTGTCTCAGAGCCTGGACCAGGTTTAGGTCTGTGAACTCGTGAAGGTCCAAGAAAGACTGCAGCACCTTGATGTTAAAGTCATCTCTGGAAAGTATGTATAAATGAAAAAAGCTGTTCAACACATTTTCCAAGCACTTCCCATGTCTAAAAACCTTATACCAACACTATGTAACTTTAGCGTATCTCTCTATTGCCATCTAGAGACCATTGAGTATTGTTCTAAAATCCAACATTTGTGTAAACATACATGTATTTTTGTGATCCACCATTAGTGTTTAGTGAGTTTATGATGCTGTTTGCTCACTTTTATATGTGCTGTATGTGTCTGTTTATTGTGTGGTCAGTCGAGGTGTGATGTGTTTCAAGGCACTGTCCCATTTTACAGGGTTACATTTGAGATTTTTTAACAGTGGACGGCACTCACTTTAAAAGTCCCAAAGTGGAAAAAATGTGAACGTAAATGGTGTTTATCTGTGTATGTCTCTGTGTCAACCCTGCAATCGAATGGCCACTGTCCAGGGTGTACTCTGCCTAAGGCCCATAACAATAATAAGTGAATAAAAACAAACGCTTTACAAAACTTACTATAAGGCTACTGTAGTATAAGTGAAGTGAGCCTCACTCCAATAAAAACAATTCTACTAAGTCAACAGGTCTGACAAGTAAAGATAACATAATGTTGGTAAGATTCATTTCACCTCTCTCCCAGATAGTCTCCTATAGCTGTCTTGTTGAGTCCTTCTCCTTTGTACAGAAACCGAGCGATGTCTTCACTGGTGTTCTTCAAAAGACCGCTGTCAATCAGGAACCTGATCCCCTGAGAAAACACAAGTGTATTGTTTTAGACTGTATAGAGGACGGTCTCCATGTTGGTTGGTTAAGTTACTGCCAGCAAACCCAAAACCCGCCCAATCACCGTAGTACTTCCTCACTATTGAGTTGTGCCACCTTTAAAATGGACCAAAATGTCTCAGCGGCAGCCTCGTGAAGAATTTTTGTGAGCTTGTAAACTTTGAAATAAAAGAAAACTTTAATAGTTGCAAATTAGCAAATGGCAATATAATATCCTCTTTGCATTTGAGTCTTCGCTCAAGAGTTAATGCTTTCAAACAGGTTTAAATGTGCTGTGAACTGAATTGTGGTTGTAAAAACAATTGCAAATCCAATCACAATATTTGTCATAAAAATTGCAAGTAGATATTTTTCCAGAATCCTGCAGCCCTATTACTAATCTGTCTGTGAATAAAAAGAAGTCACCTTCTTGGGATCCATGTTGAACTTTTTGCGGCCCATTGTCATCTGTTTGTTCCTCTGCATGCTCTTCCTGAAAACATGAAGACAAACTATTCAAAACAAACACACTTCTACATGAGGCAATAACATTCTGTAATAAGCAGTGCCTGCGGTCATTTAAAAACACTTTGCCATTCAGTGTGAACCAGCAGCTGATCAAAACGTGTCTGACATTTTCTCTGTTGATGAAGCCTCTCGTCATGTGAAGAGCATGGCATCAGTTTTAGTTCGGTTTTCACAGTATTATAAAAGGTTAGGTACATTGTGTATTGGGTAAAGTGCAGTAGACACTAGGTGGATAAAGTTAAGAGACACTCACCTCTCTTCAGACAGGCCCAGGCTTTCAATCTCACAGGTCACCTCTGCTATCTCATCCTTCAGCCTCTGAAAGCAATGGATACAAATAACACAAAATACACTGCCTGGTCACCCTTTGGATTTAACCAAGCAAATAGGTGCGAGCCTCCTGTATTTGGTCAGATCTAGGTTCAGTAACATTTTTCTTCCCTGATGGCACGTGCATATTCCAAGATGACAATGCCAGGATTCATCAGGCTCAAATTCAACCAATTAAGGGCTGGACTCTATCTGGCCACCACAAAGTCCAGACCTTAACCCCAATGAGAACCTTTTGGGTGTACTGGAGAAGAGTGGTCTCCCATCATCAATACAAGATCATGGTGAAAAATTGGACAGAAATAAATCTTGTGACATTACAGAAGCTTATCAAATGAATGCCACTGAGAACATGTGACTTATCAAAGCTAAAGGCGAGTGTCTGACCTTTTTTGGGGGACTAGTCATAATACATTGTGAATATTACCCCTAGACAACTGTGTTTGAATGCACTTCTACACTCGACATCTTTTTTATTTGCAGTAGCCAATCATAATCTGTGCTAGCTCAAACCGTATGAAAATTTGGGCTATGGGATAAAGAGTAGTAGATGTGACCAAAAACCATGAAACCAACCAGAACTGTGAATTTGTTAAACTCTGGTTGATCTTACAGACATTGAAAATATTATCTTATGTTAGTGAACACATTGACTTGACCCAATGTTGGAGTTATGTGAAGCAGCCACAGCCCTCTCCCTCTGATCCTCTGTTGGGGCCGGGGAGCACCTGTTTCTAGGGTCAGCCCGGACCACTGCCCCCCCCTCCCTCCTCCATCTTCGTCCTGACCCAGATCATTTTTAGACTACAAACCTCTCCCGGATGTTTCTCAATCAAAAGAAGAATGCACAGACAAGTGGAGTGCGGTTGAGGGATGTTCTGAGCCTGCTACAGCTAATCAAAAAACTCTATCAATGTTGTTGTTTAAGATGCTGGTTACACTTTACCTCACAGTAAACTAAACTTCATTGGTAGCACACCGGGTATTCCTAAAAACATAGACTAGAAGTAAAGCCTTAGGTCTGAAAAATATGCTTTATTACATTTACAGAGTCAGTGGTCCCTGTGATATTGATAACAACAAAACACTGTTATGGAGATGGTGCTTATTCCACCAAACATTAATAAACAGCACAACAGGTTAACATCAGCCTTCTATAGAGGCCGATACTGATACCAGTCAACCGTGTGAACATCGGCCAATATTCACACAATGTAGAGGTGGTAGTGCATCACATACCTGTCCCATATATTCACTATCCCTCCTCTGTACATGTCCCATATATTCACTATCCCTCCTCTGTACATGTCCCATATATTAACTATCCCTCCTCTGTACATGTCCCATATATTCACTATCCTTCCTCTGTACATGTCCCATATATTCATTATCCTTCCTCTGTACATGTCCCATATATTCACTCTCCCTCCTCTGTACATGTCCCATATATTCACTCTCCCTCCTCTGTACATGTCCCATATATTCATTATCCCTCCTCTGTACATGTCCTATATATGCACCATCCCACTTTAACCAGCACTAACGTGTAAAGACTGTAATTAATCTGAATGTCTAATGTTGTTTATTCACAGTCGGCCCGTTTTTCTTAATTTTGGCATATAAAACAGGTGACAGCAGACAGATTCTTGTAGGGTCTAACCTTTGTGAGTTGTGCTGCTTTTAACATCTGAACAGT
>JAVQKC010070930.1:0-10153 GCA_036025475.1 Philypnodon macrostomus | reverse complement strand
TTCTAAATATGCCAAACACTAAAATATATAATTTGTGTCAATGCGGTATATGCATATTCTCACCCATAAGTAAATTCAACAGCAAAGCAGACTGGAAAGTAGTTCCCAATGTTTTCATCAATAGGCGTCCATCGAATCACAAACTCATCTCCAGTGGTTCTGTGCTTGGTGATGTTCAATGGGCCGCTCATTATGATGTTATCAGGTCTGAAAAAATATGACTCTTAGATAACCTCTAACCATATAATGTTACTTTATATGTGTTTTGGACTCACGTAGAATATCTTGCTTCTGCCTTGACTTTGATCTCTACTTCTCTTCCAGCTTCTGCCAAGAGGACTTCTCCATCATCAGGTGTTGGAGGAACAAACCTCGGGAGATAATCTCCTTCAGTACACGACGGAGCAGGTGGGTCCACTAAGAAAAAACTGGTACCATTAGAACCCAAATCTTTATAGTTAATTCCACAAAGGTTTCACCACCATATTTGACCCAAAATACCATACTACCACCATGCGCAACAAAAATGCTTTGTAAAAAAAAATATATATACATACATATACAAATACATTATCATCAGACTCACCTTGGAAGGTGAATTGCAAAGGCAGAAGACTGAAGTGACTTCCTTGTATTGATGGGGCAGTGGTGGTCGTAATAGTGGTTGTAGTCTGCATCCACCATGGTATAGTGGTTTGTGTAGTAGATGTCGTTGCAGTTCTTTTTCTTCGTGCATGTACCCCAGATCTAAAAGAGCTGGATCCATCTGAGTAATAGACGTTGACATTGTTTCGTGGAAAGTCCTCCACCACCAGCTCAAATCCATAAACACCTTGGGACCCAGTGCCAAGATATTGCAATTGGCAGGTAGCCTAATAATATGTATCATCAGAGTTAGTTATGTGGATAAATGTGTAGAAAATGAAAAGGCATCTGGAATAGCATTGTGCAAAAACCAAACATGATTATATTACATTGTAGGTTTTATTATTATTATTATGTTTATTTTTGTCTAACCTGATCCACTTGGAATCCATAATGTTGTCTGCACTCATAGCACTCGCTGTATTGCGCAGCGCCATATCTGCAGCGAACTACATCTCCATCAGGGTCAAAGGACATTGGTTTGTATGTTCGTCTGCAGTTCTGTGGGACTCTTGAATAGGCAAAGTATAATGAATTAACGAACGGCCACTTTCCATTATGAATAGAAGAAAATAATGGTGGAGTCTTAGCGGTGAATAAGAAAAGACAACTGTCATAGCTCACGAAGCCGTTCTGAAGCCTTTTTAAAAATGTTATTCAAGGACCTACCTTAGAAAAGGGAGGATGGCAACATCTGGAGAGTTGTTTGGTTTGTTAGTGTCAGATCGTGTGCCCAAATCCACTGAAGTCAGCACACTCCACGATGGTGTAGTGCCAATGCTCAGATAAATCCAGCAACAGCTATCTTCTCTGAGAAAGCAACGACAACAACTTATACAAAACTATTCTCTGTTAAAGTAATGACAACTCGTGCTAATTGATATGCTTTACAAATAATGCAAATAAACTGTATTAAGATTGCCAATAATCTGTAAAAAAAATAACACCTCACCTCATTTGAAAAGGCTTATTACTTGTGAGGGTCTTGGTTATAATAGATTCACTTTCACACCAGTTGTACGCTGGCGCATTGTGGCTAATGTCAATTTGACCTGCCTCCATTTTACTGTTGGAGCCACAGTCGCCACTGTAGCAAGGTCCATAGTTGTACCCACACCCAGAATATGTCGCCTTGTTCCGAATTTCTACCTGCAGTATATAACAATGTATAACAATATTATTTCTGTTTCACCAACATTGAAATAAGCTGGCAGTCATCTCAGCCCAACAATGGATTCAGCAAATATGTTAAATAGGCTATTTTCTTCTTCACAATTAAAGATTAGCACAAGAGTTTAGTCTTTAGTACAGGGCTGTCCAAACTATGGCTCGGTGGCCAAATGCGGCTCACGGAGCCATTTTTGTGGCCATCAGGCTCACCACTCAATTGGTCCAAATTGTCTTACTGCATGTGACATATCTACATAATCCAACTAAAGGAAAGCATTCATTGTGTAACAGCATATCTTTCCTGTGTGGTTATCATATAAGGGACACTAAGCAAAAACAACCTGCTGAACATATGTGTCCAGAAAACAGATACAGCAGAAGCGGACATTGGTGACCTGTGTGGCCCTTGGTGAAAAACATTTGGACACCCCTGCATTAGTACATCTAACCTTGAAGGGGTTGATTGATTTAAAAGAAAGACAATATGTGAATTACACATTACATTCATAACGCTGTACTACATTGTAACTTATTATATCGGCGAAACTATGATATTATGGAATCACATTGGTCCGCATCTGCAGCTCCTGTTTGAACACGATAATTCAAAAACAAATTGCCGGATCAGTTTCAACTTTTGCACACAGGTACATACCATAAAGACATGATACTTCTATGATGAATTACAACTTTTCTAGAGAGTAGCATGAAGCATGTAGCATGCTGAACAGGATTGAGTTTGGTACTTCTGCGATTAATGACATTTAAATAATAATAACAAATTAATGCCCTGAAGCACATTTATTGAGCCAATAATCCTGCTGAACATAAACAAAATCACATGAATTTTGGCACAGTGATTTGGCACTAGTGTATATTTAATGTACATAGGCACATTACAGAGGTCAAATAAAGAATGGTTCCAATTCTGCCCCCATGTTTATGACCCCTATAGGACTTAGGACACACTTACTTTGGCAGAGAGCAATGAACCTTGGTACAGTGATTCTCCACAGTGTACCCAACATAAAATATTATTATGACCCCACCCTACAACAAACAGGAAGTCGGCCATTTTGGTTTGAAATGGGAAAGTCAGGTATATTTGACAGCCTCTAACACATACTTTGCGCGATTAGGCTCAAACCTGAAATACCTAATTACTCCCCGGCCCTGAACACATCTGACTAATATGATGGCAGTTACCTCTATAGCGCCCCCTATAGACTGAAAGAAGGAAGTCGTTTTAGGGAATTTTCAAAATTAAGCAAAAATATTCTTCACAAACATCCAGACAAATCAAAAAAAGTCAAATAGACCCTTCCCATGTTTGTCATGGTTTAGGGGCAAGGCCTCTTAATTGCTCATTAACAATATTAAAACCATTAGAAATCACACAATGTCTGATTAAGGTGCCCGTTGGTGCCAGTTGTAGCAGACATATGGGGCAGACGTATGGGGCCGTTTTGCCGATATACAAATGCTGTCGGGGACGACAGCACAGGCCTAGTTCTTTTTTGTAGAGCTGGAAGCTTCTCTACATCCCTGTATAGATTGCAGCTTGAATGATATTACTGTAAAGAACAAATACCCCCTACCCCTACCTCATTGACTTTAGTTCACACAAGGTCACTATGTTCACCAAATTAGATCTCTGAAATGCCTTCCACTTGGTGAGAATCAAAGAGGGAGATGAGTGGAAGACGGCATTTAACACTCCATTAGGTCATTTTGACTATCTTGTTATGCCATTTGGATTAACAAATGCAGGTGCTGTTTTTCAGGCCCTCATTAATGACGTTTTACGTGATTTGTTTGTTTATATTGATGACTTTTTAAAAATAATTCTCACACTTTACAAGAACATGTCCAACATGTAAGACATGTAAGACTTTACAGCGTTTGCTTGAGAACAGACTTAAAGTTACCCCTGTTAAAGCTGAGAAGTGTGAGTTTAATGTTTCCTCAGTCAGTTTTCTTGGTGGAGAAGGGACAGCTAAGGACTGACCCTGCTAAAGTTAAAGCAGTGGCTGACTGGCCCACACCTACGACCTGAAAGCAACTCCAAAGTTTTCTGGGATTTATTTGCCACTACAGTAAAGTTGCTACCCCTCTTACAAGACTTAACTCTGTGAAAGTACCCTTTTTCCTGGTCGCTTGAAGCTGACACAGCTTTTGTTAAGTTAAAGTTCCTGTTTTGTTCTGCTCCAGTGTTCTCCCATCCTGATCCTACAGCTTAGTTTGTGGTGGAGGTGGATGCCTCGCGCTCCGGGGTCGGGGAACTACTCTCCCAACGCTCCTCCTCAGACCAAACCTTACCCCTGCATGTTCTTCTCTTGGCGACTGATCCCAATGACTGATTCCAGCTGAGCAGAATTATGATGCTGAGAATCGGGAGCTGTTGCAGTCGTCCTTGCCTTCAGGGAGTGGACACACTGGCTAGGGGGAGCACAGAAATTTGTCCTACCTCCGTTCTGGCTCAATTCAAGCCAGGCTCGGTGGTCTCTATTCCTGGGCCGCTTCAACTTCCCACTCACCTTCCATCCTTTGAAGGTGGGGGTACTGTGAGGTGTTTTTGGTTGTCTCTCCCCCTCCCTTTTTCTTTTTGCAGCGGGGCGTGGCAGCGGGGCTTGGCCGGTGAACAGACACACTTGTTCTGAGATTGGAATATCTGAGACTACAAGAGCTGGTCCAGAGTCCTCTTCAGTGCAAGATAATTCCATCTTGTTCGGTAGAGCTACAACTGCTGTTGACAGCTTTAGTCGTGTGAATTTTTCTAAACTAACCAGTGTTCACCTGTGTCTCCAGATTTCTCCTCCTGCCTGTTTCACCTTGTCGTCTGCAAACCGACCAGCTCCCTGCCTCCACTGCTGCAACATATTTTTGGAACTAAAAGCATCTCAACGCTGTAACCTGACTGTCTCTGCATTTTGGGGTCCACTTAGTCAAAACCTAAAAGAAACCAGTACTAAAGCAGGACTAAGACAGATCTAAATCATATGAAGAAGGATTTAGTCAGGTCTGAAACAGTACTAAAGCAGGTCAAAACCAGGACTAAGTCAGGTATAAAAGAGTTCAAAACCAGGAGAAATCAGGACTAAATAAGACAAATCCAGTACTATATCAAGTTGAATCTAGTACTAAACCAGGTTAAAACCAGGACTAAACCTATAAATGCCTGCTCTGGTCACAATATTATGCCAATGAATGCTAATCTAGACAGACACAATGAAATGTAAAGTGCCCTTTAAGCTCCATAGCCTTGTAAGCCCTCCTTTACCTCCTTTCTATGTAAGTCCTAATGCACTCCTTGAGCCACATGTATTTTTGATGCTATAGAAGACTGCTGCCTCCACTTTCCCTGTCAGCGGGAGCTCCCCACCACCAGAGCACAGCCGGAGGGAGCTGATTGGACTAATGTTGCAGAATGAAGGACCGTTTTCCTGTAGTCTCACAGATTGGCCTTTTCTCTGGAGTAAACACAACAAGAGCTTCTGTTTCGGCTGTTTGTGGAAGAATCATTAAAATCAATTATTGGGTTATCAATGTTTGCATGATTATTACCAACCTTTTGTCTAAAATTCATGTTCTGCATCAATATGTAAGCCACTATTGTTTTTTGAGATACTTTAAACCAGGCATTCCAAAATGCCAAACTTATTAACCTATTTTATCAAAATATGTATTGAAAACATTGTAAATCACTCTAGTAACTATAGATAGCTTGAAGTGATATTGGTTTAAATATGATATAACTGTCTACATATTTTTTTTAAATTCATTTCAGATTTCATATAGAGGCTTTGGGGGCCCCTGCAGGACCTTCACGGACCCCGGACCGCAGTTTGGGAATCACTGCCTTACACCATCAAATACAAAGTCGCTTTCTGTTGCTCCCTTTCTATCAGGGGTTGCCATGCATGCAAGAACTTTACAAACTCCAGAATCCATCTTAGATTGCTATAAATGGTTTGGGTCAGCTGGTGTTTCCAATGTGTGGCAGCATGTGCAGTATTGCCGCTGGTGGGCGGGCAACAAGCTTCCTAGCATTACTTGTTAGCCACATGGGGATGCAAATATGCAATCTATGTAGTTATATCTTTTCAAAAATATTATTTTACTATTGTGACAGTTTCCTGCTTGCTTACACACTTTGATTGGCTAATATTATTGTCCATAGCTTCAGCCAATCACCTTCAAATTTTCTGTGGGAGCCATCTCATGCTGTGTTCATGATGTCTCGGAAAATCTGGAATTCCGCCCTCCGACTCGGAAAGACTGCCTTGAACGCAAACTCGAGTGGGAATTTTTGGAAACTCGTGCGGAAGTGTTGGGCTCCAAGTTACCGAGTTGACGTCACAAACATGGTCATCTCCAATGCTTCAAATAAAACACTAATAACTAACTGTGAAAAACGTTTTTCAACAGGACAATATGTTTTCTATGTTTTGTATTTGCCATCTATATATCATTTCGGGCACGGACAGCTCAAAAGTATCTAACAAAGGTGCGCACAAATGTTACTAGGGTCGTTGCTTGTTTCTTTTTTCCAAGCCGATTTAGTGAATGGATATTTTTGGTAAGTCGGCTTTATTATCAGCATTTCTGAGTTGCCGATCTGCATTGACCGCAGCATCAGATTGAATGTGTAGAACTCCATCCATAGAGCTCTGTGTCATTTTGACAAAGATCAGGTCACATTTGATGGTGATTTTATGCAGAAATGTGAGAAATTCAGATACTTTTTCATGCCACTGTTGGCCTTAAACACCATT
Source organism: Philypnodon macrostomus (assembly GCA_036025475.1). NCBI lineage: Eukaryota > Metazoa > Chordata > Actinopteri > Gobiiformes > Eleotridae > Philypnodon > Philypnodon macrostomus. The sequence goes on along the minus strand of JAVQKC010070930.1, from coordinate 3,563 downwards.
ACAAAAATGTAATTTGAAGTGTAGAGAAGATGCTCCAAAATACAGCCTCAACTCAATTTTAATAACTTATTTTTGTACAGGAAAATACCAAAGAGTTTCTTTGCAAACAAAAGTCCATTTGAGAAATTCAGTGTTTGCCCCAGGAATTGACACTTGCATGTCTTGTGGCATATTGTATTGTGGCCATATTGAGGATTTTTACTGAGTTCTACGGCTATCAAAATGGGATACTTGTGTGCCATATTGTGGAAATTAAACAAAATATACTTCAAAAGCTGATCAAATTTAGACTCCTCAGATGGGCGTAACAAGGTGAACGAAGATGAGCACCAGTCAAGGATTCTCGGGTCAGGCGGCTCTCTTCACAGACACTCTGTGTGAAGCTGTATCTAAATTTAAGTGGTCTACTCCATCTGCACCTGTCGTTTTGTATGCAAAAGAGCCCCCCCGTACTTCTATCTGACAAACGCACTCGCCTATCTATTGAAAGCAGTTCTTGAAAGACGCCGCACTGCAAATACACATACTAATTGGTGCACTTCCGACTCACATTTGACCCTCCTTTTCCGATATCAAGTGAATTTCATTATTAGGGAGTTTATAGTGGAGGCAATAAGCAGTTTTAATTGGGGGAGTCTAGCTGGAGGCGATGGAGAATAACGTGGGTGCGCAGGTTTGAAGGGTACATTCAATTACGGGCTGCTTGTCAGATGGAATATATCATTTGGAAAGTGCAATGCAAGATGTAGTAAAACAAAACTTTAGTAGCCAGGGTTATAGTATCAGGCAGTGTAGCCAGGGCAAATAAACAGGGCCCGGTTGGTGTTTGTGACTTAACCAGACCAAAAATAGCACTAAATCTGGTCTAACCCTTGACTAAACCAGGTTGAAACCTAGACAAAGCCAGGACTGAATCAGGTCTAACCCATCTAAAAACTAAGACTCAAAAGTCAAAACCAGAACTAAATCAGGTCTAAATAAATATTAAACCAGGTCAAAACCCTGATCAGGTCTACACCAGGTCAAAACCAAGACAAAGAACGATCTAAATTGTGGAAAAAAAAAACAGGACTGAGTCAGATCTAATCGAGGTCTAAAGCACGATTCAAAAATCTAATAAAGGACTCGGGTCTCGTTGTATCCAGGATTGTATAAGGTCTGACCCAGGTCAGGAGTTTATACCATGCAAAAACAGTACAAAATTGGGTGTAATCTAAATCCAGTCTAAACCAGACTGAAGCTCAAACTAAACCAGGACTAAACCAGAATTAAATCAAAATCAGGTCTTACCAGAAATAAACCAGGACCTATCTAAACCAGAACTAAGTTGCGCCCAAACCAGGAGGTTTGGTGGAGGAGGAGCCTCATCATCAAATGTCACAGTCTATCATCAGGGAGAGTTGAGAACATACAAATATGATTAGAACTGAGGCCATACGGGACAAGTTGGTAAATCATGAGAGATTTACAGAGTTTTAGGAGAGGAGTGAGGGGATCAGTGCTTCTTCATCTGGGAGATTAGGTTGAGCAATACATAAAAAGACATGACATGTACTGCTTGATAGATGATTTGAAAACAAAGTAAAATTCCATTAATATAAAAAAGCAACACAAAGTGGTATAAGAAGAATAAGCTGAGAATCTAGTCTATAACAGAAGTATAAGCACAATAAAAGATGTGTAAAATGTTACAGAATAAACACCCTTCAGGTTAAACAGTGGTACTGCAGTTTAGACACACACCTGTAGTGAATCAGGAGTTTGATTTGAGAGCATGGCTCACACCACATTCACCCCAAACCTTCACCAGTCCCTCTGTCTCCACCAGGCACTGCCCATTTGTGGAGCATTATTCATATTTGGCTTTGGGTTTACTATGGCTCTGACCCAGGTGTTTAGTTCCACTTAAAGGTATACTTTATTGTTCCCTGTACGGACCATCAGAAACAGTCGGTGACCACAATACAACACCCAGGGGGTCCATCTCCACTCATCTGGTACATACTGAAGTATATAGCCTGGTAAAGCCATTTGACCACAGCACACATTCTGTTGATGGTCAGTCAATTTAGCCAAATGCTTTTTTAAAATACAGCAATAACACAATTGCCCTTGTCTTGGAAGTGTTTAGTTGTTCTAAAACACACTAATATCTGACAAGTTAGATAATTGTCACAAAATCCAAACTGCGATGCAGAGGAGTGGTAACCTCGCTCTACAAGCTGGATTCTCATGAGATTTGTAAGTTTACAAACTCGTGAAAATCCACTCTCACTGATCTGATTGGCCTTGTCACCACTTGTGTGGCAGTATTGCCATGAGTGGGCGGGCTTTAGGCTTGCCAACAACAACCTTTAAGAAGTTGAAAAAGGGGCATCTGGACAAGGTTTTGATTGTTGAAAAGCTTTTATCTGCCAGTCCAGCAGACTTCTTCAGTTCTGATTAGAAAGGTGGGTGAGCTGAGATTATAGGCTGATACTTGGGGGAGTGGTATAAACCTGTTGGATGGGCTTGTGCCCTACCATTAATATGCTAATGGGCATCCCTATCAATTGCTAATGGTACTCCCTCTCCCTAGTATTGTATACTAAAGAACAAAAACAAAAAACAGGTTTATAACCTATTTATAACCTTTACAACCTATTTCTCTTGACGTGGGTTCATGTTTTAACATTAAAACAAAACAAAGCTTTTAGAAAATCTGCTGGACTTACAATCTGGTTTAAATATGCTTCATTTTTCATCTGAGCCCCATCATCAGATTTAAATTTGCCTTTGTCATATTTCAAAATTGGACTAACTTCACTAGCTTTGTATGATCATTTATAAATTCACTGCAGCAGCAGCAGTGTACCTTTGTAATGGTAGTGATCTAAAAGAACACAAACTTTTTTAAGCTGGAGAATCAAATATGGAGCCTGTGCCAAAGCTTCTGTTATGTCAAAATGTCACACACAATGGGTGCTTGTTTACAGAGGCCCAGCAAAGCTCATTACAGACTCACAATGTAAACAGGATTACGCTCTCCTTGAATCATCGCTATATTTTCTGGGGAGGGATTTTCTCTGTAACTTTCTGAAAAGGCAGAAACTCCAATGTGCTTAATTAACCAGTCTGAAGTTGTGTGAGCTGCTGTGTCATCACTCGAGCACAATTATTCATCCCAGGCACAGCTCAAAATATGCTTACCATCTGTTTCGCTTTATTCAGAGGCAGCTCATGTTTAATGTATGCGAGCTAATATCATCATCACGGTACTGTACAATGGCACTGGGCCTGTCCGCACGGGGGACCTTAATCAGACAGTGAAATTTCTAAGTGTTTTTACATTGTTAATGAGCAATTAAGAGGCCCCGCCCCCAAACCATTACAAACATGGGAAGGACCTATTTGACTTTTTTTATTTGTCTGGGTGCTTGTGAAGAATGTTTTTACCAAATTTTGTAAAATTCCCTAAAACTACATTCTTCTTTCAGTCTATAGGGGGTGCTATAGAGGTAACTGCCATCATATTGGTCAGATGTGTTCAGGGCCGGGGGGTAATTAGGTATTTCAGGTTTGAG
>JAVQKC010070918.1:0-23093 GCA_036025475.1 Philypnodon macrostomus | reverse complement strand
GAATGCCTCTATAGCGCCCCCATGTTTATGACCCCTATGGGACCCTGGACACACTTACTTTGGCAGAGAGCAATGAAGTGATTCTTCACAGTGTACCCAACATAAAATATTATTATGACACCACCCTACAACAAACAGGAAGTCGGCCATTTTGAATTGAATTTGGGAGGTCAGGTGTATTTGACAGCCTCTAACTTGCACATACTTTGCCCAATTAGGCTCAAACCTGAAATACCTAATGACCCCCCGGCCCTGAACACATCTGACCAATATAATGGCAGTGCACCATATAGACAGAAAGAAGAATGTAGTTTTAGCGAAATGTATACAAATTTGGCAAAAAACATCAAAAAAGTCAAATAAACTCTTTCCATGTTTGTCATGGTTTGGGGGCGGGGCCTCTTAATTTCTCTATTTTGAAATTTGACTTTCATTTAACTTCTGCAAATATCAATAACTCAGTAATCAGACAGTCACAAATAGGAACATGGGGACTTTCTCTGGCCTCTCACTTGTTTTGGGGTGTACAGTAGCAGACTGTTCTTCTAGAAGTGGAGCTGTGAGTTTAATCCTTTGACCGACATGAAGACCTGCAAATCTGCAGGACTTCATGTCCTCCACTGTGGTTCCATCCAAAATGGTCCAAAGACATGCAAGAATGTAAGTTATTGAATAAATGTGAGAGCCATATAGGTTCTGTCTGTGATTTTCTTTGCCTCAGCCTTGCGACTAACTGGTCATTGTGCTGGGCCAAACCTTCTTAGGGTTAGGGTGGAGCAAGTGCAATAAATGCCATCAGTGCTGTGGTTCTACTGATGTGAAGGAGAGACCAGACTAGATGACAGTACAATGTCAACAGTGCCCTTGTTTGTTAGCCTCTAACTGTTAGCACAGGCCGAACGAGTGGAAGACTTGAGTTGGACCCTGAGCCTGGGAGGGATTTCTTTAGCCTGATGCTTTGTTGCCTCCTAATCCGGTTGGCTTATATATTATCCCTGCCTTCCCTCTGACAGCGGGCTAATAGAGGAACAGGGCCCGAGCTCTCCTCATGGCACGCTCCTCGTTCCAAACAGCTACAAGAGGCTGCTGTGAGTGTGTGTGTGTGTGTAAACTGTGGACACAGACAGAGAGATAGAAAAGGGAGTCCCACACACACATGGCTGCAAAAAGCACAAACACACAGTTAGGAAGAAGTGGTGGAGGTGGAGAGAAGTCGAGCTTGTTGTAGCACATCGATCGATTTCAAGCTCCTGAGACAAGATCCTCGTACACCTCAGAGCTCCTGATGATGCAGTCAGTGTTGAGACCGGTGTGGGGTATTTTGTGTGTATGTGATTTTGTGTGTGTTGTTTGTAGTGGGGGGTGTTAAGGCTGTTAAACTGGCTGTATGACAAGCTGCCATGATGTCAGGAGCAATGGGAACAAGACGGAGTAGTGCACACAGTCTACCTCTGTGCATGTCCTTAGTATGTTTGTATAGGTGTATGGTAGGCCAGACAGTTCATGCCAAAGTTTAACAAAATAGTGTTTCGTCAGTGGCCCATATATATTCAGATACACATGTTCAGATTCACTAAAATGTGCAACTTTTCTTTTAGGCAGCTTGGGGCAGTAAACAGAAGATAAACCAGAGTCCCTATGCCACCTGTGGTGCTCGGGCCTAAATAGTCCCTTTTATGATGCAATAGGAAGGTGGAATAGCTAGCCATGCCAACCAGACCATTCACTTCAAACTGAAGATGCACAAGTGAAATGCAATCCAATATACGCCAACTTTTACTGGAAGCAATCCTACTGAGCAAAATGAGTTGTATATTTTTCCAGTGGAGTTGGTTTTTAATTCAAATGTTTTCCGATATCTAAATGTCTGTCTGCATTTTATTATTATTGGAAAAGATTACAAAGACTACAAGGAAGATAGTAAAACAAAGAAAGTCAAAAGAAAAATTGTAGTTGCTTGATTTTATATTGCTATTTCAATGCTAAGTCAGTCACTAAATCAGAATATGCATTGATCCTACTTAACTAGCAGCATCAACATAGGGCATTAGAGGAGCATGGCTCCAATGTCTGACAATAGACTAGATACAAAGCTGTGGTGCACAGAAATTTTTTTTGGTGAAAATTTGGTGCAACCCCCCCAAATTGGAGCCTTGAGGAGGACTAGTCATTGTGGGGTGTAATGGGTTAGCCACTTGTGTGTGTGCCAGCCTGTGCTTTCATATTTTACCGTGTATGTCTTTATACTGTGAACATCTGGATACACATGTTAATGTCTGGGATTTGGGGTTGGGTGCAAAAAGAGTCAAAAGAGGTGGAGAAGTGGATTATTAACCCTTAACATGGGCTTGATGTGGTTTGCTAAAATTATGGCACTGGGGGATTTATGTGATCCCTATAATCCCGTGGGCCTTGATGCTCCAAATCCATTGTCATGCTTCACTTTTATAGAGGGAAAATTTCCATGACTTCAGCTTCAGACTTAGATTACGTTGTGCAGAACCACAATCACACACACAGAGCTGCCACCCATTCAACATTCCTGTGTGAATAACCCGGCTTCACGTTTCACAGAGTATGTCTTTGATGTTATTACGCCCCTTTATTTGTGGTTTATGTGCTTATAACTGTGGGCTGATTAAATGTAATGCCCAGTGTGGACCCTGTGTGGTGAACATTTTTGAAAGAATAATGGAATTGTGACTATAGATGATGAGATAGTCCTTTTTAATACATATATAAAGGTGACTTTATAAAGGTGGCTTTTTTCAGTCAAAAAGAGAGCCAGAAAAGGCTGCAGGCAGCGAGGCGTAATATTGTTGACTATTGACTGTGTTGTCACATTTTAGCATTGGCTCGCTTGGAACCACAGCCGAGAAGATACAAAAAAAGTACCTGGTATGGGTAACGGTTGCCTAGTATTAGTGTTTAAATCGGGTACAGCCGGGCTGCAGTTTAGCTCAGTCGCTAGAGCTAAGCCTAAAATTATATATATATATATATATATATAAAAGTAGGTAGAGCCAAATAGAGTAGAGCTAAGTAGCACTAGTGGAAAAGTAAATTACTGTACAACATATGACCAAGTGTGACTTCTACAAAAAGTGGCCAGAATGCAATACAGTTATATTTTACTTCTATTGTACAAAGATTTTTGCAGTTAACATTTTCCCATTACATTTGCATGAACATATGTGTTGTGTCTCTGAGATGAATTTCTGTGAGTGTGTCAGGTTGTTAATTAGCTCTGTGAGTCTGAGTGTCATTTTGTGCACACATTTATGTGTATGAGCTGTTCGTACATGTACTGCCTCCAACACAATGCAAATCTCCATCACCCTCGCCTCAGCTGGGGGTAAATGTGACTTGCTAAGTCATTCTTATGGTTTTATTTTCTTCAAAGTGGAAGACGTTAAAGACATACTGTCTCTTCCCAGTGGCACAATTCCTTCACAATTCCTCTGTTTCTCTCAATCGGTTTTTCCTTCTTCCCTCTCTGCTTGGATGGTCATTTAATCCACCTAACCAGCTGAAAAGAAACATTTCCTTAGTGGAGTGTGGCCCCTGGTCCTACACTCACAAAGAACAGAGATGAGGGACAGGTCCTGCTCACTGCACAGTTCAAATAGATCTGTTTTTCTATAATATCATTTATTTATATATTTTCTTGTATATTGCCACTCTTTTGCTCTTATACTTACTTATACCATTATACCCAAACTTTCCAGACTGAATATGTCTGATTTTCATTAAAGGAAAAACATGGCTTGGTTCCTGAGGCTGACTCATGGTTTCTGTTTGGAGAGGGTCGGTCCATCGCAGAGAGGCCAGACTCAGAACACTGTTTATACAGTCTCTCAGACCAGACGGGGAGGCCATATTTTCACACCAGCTTCCTTCCAAAGAAAACCTCCTACAGAGGCCTCTCGCCTTAGGTACTCCATAGTGCCCCATAGTGAAAATCATACAACCTTAGGACTGCATGCAGCAGTGCAGCTGGACATTTTACATAAATATCCAAATATGCTCAAAGAAAAACAGTACATGCTAATCTGGTCTCAAGTCTCAGAGATGGTATGATCAAAATGCTATCAGTAAAATATAGGGTAATGTGCGTGTTTTGTCACAATAGACATTGGATAGATTTTGATTGTTGGAGTAATGTTTATCAATAACTTATTTATGTATATATAATTTTCTTGGCCTATAACTAAAGTAAATTCAATGTATTATTTTGATTAAAATTAGACAACACAAAACTTCCCACAGAAGCTCTTTGAGTGGTTTGACAGCTGCATCTTGTGCAAATAGGCAGCCTTGGCCAGTAGTATTGGAATACACCTTGTTACCTCACAAAACTGCTTTGTTGTAAATTAGAAATTCACCACAGCACACACATACAGGCTCTTGCAAAGAAAAATATTCCTCAAAAGCTTCTATTCAGAATAAAAAGGCTTTGCATATATGCATATAATAATTACATTCCATATATCTTTGAAAATCCTATTTCCATCAGTGGTAATTCTGCTGCTCAGGAGTAATGGCTGTATTATGGAGTTATGACAGGGCCAGCCTCCTCCCTGTCCCCTCCTCATGGAGCATTACCCGCTCCGCAGCAGTCTGTCCTGAACAATCAAAGCACAAGCAAAAAACGACAAATGAAGGATTTCTCTGTACTCACAGTGTTCAAAGAGTGGATTAGAGGAAAGCTAAGTAAAAGAAGCACCTAAACACACAAAAACAATCAAGCATATTTTCTTATCAAAAAGCCATATCAGTGTTTGTCAAAGTTTTTGCTAAAGCCTGACCAAACTAATAATATAATATATTTTATAAGATATTAATTTATGGAAGGTATAACACTTGGTCACTTTGCAACTGGCCTGTGCGTATTAGGGCTGCAATTACGAAATATTTTGTGAATTGATTAATCTGTTGACAATTCTTTGATTAATCGTTGGATATGGAAAGGTCTGTACATACAAGATCTTTTACATAATTTGAAGCATGTATAGGTAAACTTATGCCACCTGAGGACTTCTGGATAGAGCATATTTACAGTATGTAAAATGTATATATTTTTGTTCATTTTTGGCTTAATTACTACTCAGTCAGTTGTCAAATATTTTTCTCTCTTCAAATGACATTAGTTTATACTCCAGATAACGATTATCAATTACTAAAAACATTATTTCAATAATTGAATAATCACAATGAATACAGTTCATTGTTTCTGCCCTAGTGTGTATTTTCTGATTTCTGAAATGCAAAAGCTGAAGAGAATTTGAAAGCCTGGATATCCTGATACAATACACTGATGTTTTCATGCCCTTGTGGTAAAAACAAGCGAATGGGGAGGAGGGATGAATAAATGGACATATAAATGACTAGACCAGTGATCGAGTGAAGAACTTATTGAACTGGTAAATGAACAAATGCATGATTGCACGAGCGAGAGAGTGGCCATGACATGAGTAACCCGGCTGGTCTAAGAGCAACACACACACTGGAGGCACTTGAACCAAACAGCTCTAAGTGCTGCAGTGTTCACTTATAGACCTGGGAAAAGCCCCATCAGCCCAATGAATGAGAGCATTCTGCCCCGTGCAGCCTCTTATTAAAATCAATTAATGTTGGCGAGGGAGGCCCCTATAAAAGCTGACTTGTTGGGCTCTAGGGGTCTTTTGCGACACGTTGCTATTCTGGATCACTGGAGCCATATGGAACCTCCCCTCTCGTTGCACATAACTCACTTTTATGAGTGCTTCATCGGCTAATGATAGAATGGAGCTGGAGCAGTGAGAATGGGAGTGTCCGCGTCCCATAACTGTCACACCCCCTGTTGTCAGGCCTGTGTCAGTCATCTCATGACATGACGGCACTGACAACAGCACAGACTACACTGTTTTATTCACACAACATACTATTTTTACTTTCACACGAATCCCTGACTTTAAGTGTTTACAGAAGTCATACTTGTCAAAACACATCAATCTGAAATGGCAGAGATTAGCAACAACCAATAATGACATGGCCAAACAAAAATCACTACAATAGTAAAATTATTTGCTAAAATATGGTTGGAATTATTTTTTTAAGTTTATGAAAAACCCACCAGTTGTGTTAAGGCCAAACAGAGACTTTGTAAACTAAACAAATCTTGCAAGAATCCAGCTTGTAGAGAAGTCCATAGTAAAGGCACCAGCCAGAACAGAGCTAGCGATCCACAAATGTGCTTTTATAAGCTTCTACGACCCTCTGCGATAGCGGGCGATATTTTTGGGCCAAAGTGATTCTGTTTCTGAATATGAACATTAGCAGTGTTTTACAGCTTTATCAGAAGGTGTTCTCTTGGTTTTCTGTTGCCTTCAGTCACACCTCAGTTACACACAAACACATGGCAAACATGCGCAGTGAGCAGTTTCTCAGGGATCACTAACAAGGCAACATGTTCCCCTTAGAGATACGTTCAGCTGACCCATCAATTACTTGTCCCTAGTAGAAGGTAATACGTTAATAATTATAACGATGACATGACATTACGATAACGGCACAATAAGGAAGTGTAAGACGGCTGTGTCCTCTGCAGCTAACACTCTTGTGTCAGCAGATGGAGACCGGGACATGACATGGATGTATCTCAGTGTATAAGGGTTTTCAAACGCTGACCAGGTGACTCAAATGTGTCCATTAAAGGTTGAGGGGCTTTAATGTTGATTTCTAATGATTCATTAAAAATAATGTTTCAGTTTTCCTTTGACCTCCGTCTGCCATTGCGTTGCTGTGAGAATGTTTCAAGGAGATTCTACAGAACACAAATACTCCTGCATTTGCTTAAGTATATCAAATCATGTAAAACCTTCAGCAATACAGAATAAAATAATACATACAAATATATATTATATGTGTGTGCAATTAACAGAAACATAAATGTAACAGCATGATAAAAATATTCTCATTCTGAAAAAAACCATGTGATTAACTGTAGTTGGTGGAATAGGGAACTGAATACCAATCTACATAAACCAAAAGCCCATTTTTTCATTTCTTGTTAATTCCCTTCCCAAAGCCTTTTCTATTCCTTCTCTGGCTCCTAATCTGGCTATAAAGGTCAGTTTAGCATAATGACATCATAGAGACGAGCACTGGGCAAACCCAGATTACTAAATCTGAGTCTAATGTGGCTTTTCAGATGAAACAGCATTAAATGACATTAAGGCTGCCACATTCACTGGCAGCTTTAGCACGGACTGGACCTCCTTTAGCCTCTTTGTATTTTTAATGAGGTGACAGTGAGAGGCGAGATTGGAATGGGATGGTCTTACAACATGTTGAGCTGGGATCAGATAGAGCTAGCCTATATATGTAATATTCCATCAGCTCCCACATAAGGAGGGGGTTAACCTCTTCAGTGTGACTGGCATTTTTAGAGCACAGACACCACCACCGGCACTATGCAAGGGGACTCTGACCACTGGGGGTATGACAGGTTGACTTTTAATTTTCATGAGCTTAAACAACATTTACTTTAGGCTTTGAGATGGACAAGGGCGTTATAAAATGTTCTAAATTAGTGAATCACAGGGTACCTCACGACCCGATACAATACGCGATACATGGCTCACAATACCGGCATTATCACAATATGGCGATACTGCAATCATTTATATATTGCACATGATAGCCTACAATATTTCACATAACTGTATATATATCAAATTAAATATAGTTCATTTAATAATTAGAACAGTGAATATTTGAACAGTATCTCACAAACAAGTCCACTGTCTGAAAAAAAATTAAGTACTGCCAGATTTACAGTAAATTTGGTGAAATATACAAAATATTATAATTCCGTTCAAGCAGCCTGCCATATCCATACAGTTTCAAGAAACTATATATGGGAATTTTTATATTTTGTCACACCCCAAATCTAAATCTGTGAATCTGTGCAGTCAAAAACACATTTAAAATTCTCCATTAGTCTTTATTTATATGACCACATGTTGGACCTTGAAGTATAAACCACCCTAAAACATGACATTTATATGGATTAAAATTGAAATAGATAATGATTGCACTGACCGAAGCGTTGAAGTGGCTTAGGTAATATGTATTAAGGAGTTACATCTTGGTCTCGGCAGCAACAATAACTTCACCATGAGATGAAAGAAGAATGACTACACATACTATACAGTGGGTTATAAATTATACAAAGTGTGTTACAAGCTTTGCTACACTTAACATCATTAAGGGCTGTATTAATTATGGTTATGAGAAGCACTTTATGTCTTGTGCCTGATTAAAAGCCCTTTATGGTAAGCTGGTTATAGAAGACAATGCACTCATCAACATACAACACAGTGGATGAAGGGATGTACAATATCACCAAATGCCTATGGGGAGACAAAATGTATAGAATAGTGAATAAAACAACTGTCTTCACGTTACGTTGATTTATTATCTAGTACAGAGTTTTTAACTGTTCCCAAAGCGTTAGTGATGCTTCCTTGTCACAAATACATCTGCAGTTGTATTTTGTCTCATCCACAATATTTCAGTAATCCTTTATCATGAAGAGTTGACCTTCTCACACTTAACACTTTCACCTTTCTACGTAGATAGGTGACTTCTTGCTACTATTTTTTTCATTCATTGCATTGGTTGTAGTGAAAGGGATTGGCCAACGTGGGGAAGAGGACCTTAAAGCATAAAATTGCAAAGCAGGCATTAGATAAACTCCATTACGGTCTTTTGGCGTGCTCTGTTTACTGGAGTAGGTCTCTTGAAGTCAGCCAATCAAGCTTAGTTTTCTGGACTAAAATGCTATTGGCCGACACAAATTGCTGCAGAGTTCAAAATGCATAGTGGTCTATAGGACGGGGACTAAGACAAAATAATAATATGACAGACTATCCACTTTACATCATGGATCAGGACCAGACTATCATTTTTTAAAATAATAAAGGCCTTTTAAATGTTATGATCTATTCATAAAAAGTCATGGCTGGAGTTGAAGGAGCAGATTTTGTGGTGTATAAAAATGTACTATGGTCACATCATACAGTTCATGCAGTACAGTCTAAAGCTCTGTTATTGCCATCGCCATTTTCTCTAAACTCTAAACCTTTTTGTTTTGCTGCACACCACGAAGAAAAAAGGAAAGTCCCACCACTGAGATTTTTCCATGGCCACATTGGTTGGGTTTTGGCCATCAGCGGTCATGTGGTGTTTTACTGTTGGCCAATAGACGTGGTCTCAAACACGCAGTGCCCAGACTTCAGTTAGCTCCAGAGACGTGCGGTAACATGCAAGCCCATGGTATGAGTGAAACAGTCCACAGCACTGTTACCAGCCATTCACACTTTTCACAGGCTTTTTAAAACCAAGCCACATGGATTGCACTCTGCTGTTGTAGCTACACCTACTGCTTGGTCAGACCCTAAGGTAGTTTGAAGTTCTTTCTAAAGAGAAACCCTATTGTGGGTGGTACTTGGTAAAGAAAAATTATTTTTATTTGTGTGTGTTTTTAGCAACTGCTTCAGTGATAAACTGTGAATGCTTTGGTGTTCATCATACAACTGCTATATAGTCTATCCTTACTATCACTGTGCTAACAGCTTCAACAGTTATCGATGCACATCTCCACCACCTTACCATAAAAATATTATTGAATTGAGGGTGTGCAAGTGTAGGTACACTAATGCACTTTTAGTAGTCAACAAAGCAAAGTATTGACTAATGTTGCAACCAAAACAGTTACCGTATACATTTGGCCTACACAAAAATAATCCAACATTATACATGAGAAGATCAGCTTTGCAAATGCTAAACTCTTGACAGAGCAGTTACAGTAAGCATGGACCTTGCACTTATATTAAATGGCCGGTTTAACAATGACTATTTATATCCCATTATTTACAGTTTGTTGTACACTGCTCTTCTACTTGACAGTCCAAAGCATTTCATTACTAATGTACTCCAGTTTACTTTCCCTACGACTACAAATAAGTCCATCATTTAAAACAGTAGATGAAGATAGTTTATTCAGGTAATTTAGTATCTTAGATTAAGATAAGATTGAATTAAATGTTTATTCTCTCAAGAGAGTAATTCATCTAAATATGAGACTAAATGATCAAGCCCGAGCTCTAATTGGTCTTTGTTTCATCTTGGTTGGTTGTTTGTATTTAGACTATGGCAGAAGAATTTCTTATCTCACTGAAGCCACTGAGGCATCCACAGGACAGCACCACAGCTGCAAAGCTAATTAATGTGATTTATGCTTGTTTGGTTGCTTGCTTGCACATTTTTGAGGAAAGTAAAATCATCTGCAAGTCATTGTCTTTAGTAAATAATTATAAAATGTTTTTAGAAAGTTTCACGCAGGCTTAGCTTTTGCCCTTGAGTGTTGACACTATACACAATGATGGATTTCACTTTTTTTTTGCAAACTAAAAGAAATATTCACAACATACAGCGACTGTTGTAACATGAAAAATGATGAGATCCTGGACATTCAATAGTCTATACAATGTCTATACAATGTACCTATGTACGCTATTTCACATTATTGATACGACTATAACTGTGACTGATGTGAGGCGTGAACAATATTAACTTTTTAAAGAGCAAAAGTAATCAAGAGGGAAGTGTGTGTGGGGTGGTTGTTTTTGTGGTCAATGTAAAGATATGGTCAATTGAGTCCTCATTTACAGTGGCCTTATTTACAGGCATTACCAGTCACTCACCAACACCTCACTGTAGGCATATCTATACACAGCCCCACAACTGTCACATAAACAGCATTGATACAAGACACCCCCCCACTGCCTTGTCATTTTATTACCATTACCAGGATTAAACAGTGATGTGTGTATATAAAAGAGGGGTTATAGTCTATTGACGCATGTTTTCAAGCATTAAGAAACTTCAAGTTGACTTCACTGAAACCTGCCCAACCACCTAAAAAAGCCAATCTTTTTAAAGCCATGGTTTTGCCTTTTTGGACTTGGGTTCCACATGTGTGCCGGAGGTGTTCATTTTGATTCTAAATCGCCCTGACACCAAAACAAACAAACTCTCCTCACTACACCAAACAGGCCTGAAAAATTATGGGCACAGAGAGGAATATGCAATTACAGCAGCTAATTTGCGGTCTCCAAAGCTAGCCTAACCATTCCCAATGCCCCCAGCCAACATCACTTTGAAATATAGGGTGGCAGCATGTGTATGTGTATGGATGGGGTCTGGGGCTCAGGGAAAAGTTCCCCTCACGGCGGTAGAAGGTCAGGCTGCTCTGGAGCCATTAGTTGTGCTTATCACGTACAATTAGAGTTAGCGCAGTGTACAGAGGCATCTGTTGTTAATTGAAGTAGAATAGATACCATAGAGGTCCATGTGATGCCCAATGAAGGGGGAGCAGGCTCCACTGGAAGTCAATAGACTTTGGCTTGTGTGAAATTGAAACTGTGAACCACCTGCATATCATCCATTAATAGCTGGCAGTGTAACTTGAGATTTTATGCAGTAGCAGTTAGATAATATTATGTTAAGAGTGGTAAATAAAGCAATATATAAACACAGATCTTTCAGGAATATAAAGGGAAAGCAGTTAGAAAAAGAATACTAAGCATGTCAAAATACTCAAACCCAGGCTGTGATGTGATCAGATGTGACTGGATCATATGCCCAGTGGCCAGCTGACCTCAGCCAGCGCCTCTCTGGCCAAACCTCTCAGCCTTGGTGAATGCTAAGGTCAAATCCTAACAAAGAAAACCAAAACAACTACTGTAAGTTCCTACATCTCACCATTATGCCACACCTGGTTTGAAATAATATGAGAAAATTGTTAATGCACTGTATAAAAAATCAGAAGACAAACTTAAAGCTTTCTTCAAGTAATTATAAATGTGAACTAGTAACAAATTGACAGCAAATACTAACTACTTTGGGTTAAACAACAATGGATGAGTTCTCAAGAGTGTGGTATTGTTTAACTAGGTGTTGAAGATGCACCATGAACACACCGACTGAACTAATGACTGACACTGATGAATTCAGACATTTAAATTTTGTTACACTTTGGACTTTGTTACACTGTGGTAACCGCATTTTTGTCATACTGCACTATTATCAATTCAACCGCATGGGGGCACAAGCAACTGCAATAACCGCAGTTTTGCCTTTTACTGCTGAACTGAACTGATGTAAAGTGTAATACAACTGTATCCAATCAACACTTTTGTGGTTTGAGGCACTTTCAACCCTTCTTTCTTTGATAAAAGATGATTGGGCTCAGACCTCACCCTGGAAACGACCAGTGCGCACTCAGGCTTGTGAAACTCCGTCTCTAACCTATAGCACAGCGAACCGCTGAAGCTGCATCCCTACCGCAAGTTTTAAAGCTTTGGATTCAGCATCAACGACAATCGTAATCACATTGCCTAATGGCTTTGCTAGTTCACATTAGCTTATTTTCAGTTTCTTACTGTGATTAAACAGCTTAGACAGCACAATGCCCGGGCCAGGGGAACAACTTTTTGCCGTGGGCAGAGGATTTAGCCATAATTATATTATTATAATTATTATAGTATTTATACCGCATATACCACACATTGCGGTGTCTGTTGAGCCATTAAAATTGACCGCAGGCCTAGTTGCCCTTTGTGCAATGACAATAAAGCATCTTATCTTAAGAAAGTATTAGAGCAAAAGTATCAAATGTGAACACTATGCCATGAGATGATTTTGTGCTACTCACTTGACCTGACATACATGTGTGTGTACATACATACACACATGCAGAGACATCCCTATGGAGCAATGAAGCATTACAGGCTTTATCCTCTTTGACCTTCACAGTTGGATCTATGAGCAGGACTTTGAGCTGTGCCCTGTAGGGAAGAGCACATAAAGCCCTGCTCATCAAACCACTAGCACTGAAGCTAAAAAGCTTGTTGAATACAGTGTTGTGCTAAATCTTATATGAACATTCAGTTGTCTACATTTACCAAAATTAATGATATCAATGCTTTTAGTTGTAGATTTGAGAGCTTTGGGTTGCTCATTTGATGTCTGATATGTATATACACTCAGCTTATGCACTTACAACAAGTGGAGGATTTGTTTAAAATGTATTCATCTAGTCACAAGTGTCGCAAGTGTCACAAGTAGGGATGGGATGATTATATTCATAGTTCATCGCAATCAAAACACGCACATATGATCGTGGAAATTATCGTCATTTATTTACGCCACATTGCCCTTTAACCTCATTTTGGACCTATTTCTGTGTATTATCCTAATCAAGAGTATAAAAGCTGCTGTTCCAGCAAAAAGTGAGCTTTCCCCTGGCTGCCCCTGCCCACCCCTGCCCTGCCTTCTACATGGGCTATTACACTAGTAACAACACTAACTACATGAGAGTGGAGAGCGTATATTGTCTTATATGATGTTTTAATTCACTTCATTTGCCGTGGACGCTGAGTTCAAAGCACCCGTGTCTGACTAACTGCAATAACTATGTAACCTATAAGATATTTAGCCTACAACAAAACAAAGCCTTTTCATACCCATTAAATAATTGGTCTAATTATCGTGATATATAGTTAATCGCAATTAATTTGGCCACATTAATAGTCAGACAAAAACCATTATCGTCTCATGCCTAGTAAGAGTCAGAGTACCTCAGGTAAAATGTTACCTTGTTTTTAGGATGACTATTTAAGATCTGTCCAGGGACTAAAGATGAAAAGTAGCCGCTTGGCTAAATCTGGTGCATTTACAGAAATGTTGAATAATGTACATTGTCCCTGTTAAATAAATAAAATAAATAAAATAAAAGCAGTGCACCAGGAAGGTCATCTGGTGTAAAACCTATACCAAATAAATATACAAAGAGGGGCCCTAAAGGAAAAGGGAAGACTATAATCAAAATATTTAAACAGTTGCTCAAACATAATTATGCCACTAACTGCATCTGTTGCTTATGGTATGGCAGTACAATAAACAGACAAAACAAAGACAATTATTTACATACACATTACTATACATGCACGTTTTTAACATTTTGTGGAAGCTGGTGTGTTCAGACAAAACATGCAGAGTGCACAAAGAAGGTCACTAATAGAGATAAAACTGTATGGTTCAGACGCAGGCTCAGATGAAACATGGATTTCATCAGTGTCCTAAAAAACTCTGAATTATTTTGTATAATCGCTGTAAGCCTGCATAGTAAAACATACTTAAGGGGTGGTAATCAGCAAGACCTGCCTTGTAGTCTGCCTTTCCTAGATATAACAGGTCCTAAATCTAGTCTCGTAATAACCCTGCTCTAATTAAGACCGAGCCACACTAACAAGGGACAGCATCACCATCATCACTCAGTCGCCCCATCATCATCATCACCATTCTCATTAAAGGAGATCAGATTTAGCCTGGCTCTGGGTGGGACTTGAGTTCCCACCTGATGTATTGTGCGTCATTAGATTGTTGTTATTACAGTGCCATGGGGAGTCAAACAGGATGGAGATACACTACATTATATTCTATATGGCCTACCAGGGAGGACCCACTTGACATTCTCCACCTAATGACAACAATCTATTGAGGCAAAGAGCTGACACGTTCATTTGTTTACTCTCCTCCTGCCTCTGCCATTCTCTCACACACGAACAACATACACATAAGCTCCTGCAATGGCACCATCTGACACAATACTAATGTTTGCACTGGTGTCTCTCGTAATCCACGCTCGCCGTACTGATCTCAAGCAGATAATAGCAGCTGTACATTCCTGTTTAATTAGTCTCAATTAACACCCGGTGACATATCCACTCCAACCGCAATTTCAAGTGAACAGCAAAGGGCAGCATGTTAGGTGGTGAAATGTACATGTATTTTATATTTCATTTACAACTATTTTTTTTTTCATTCATGGCTTAAATCGATCTTTTGTTTAGTTTGATATAGTGCCCAGGGGTTCGGACAAAGTTCAGAAGTACCCACAAAGCCTTTCAATGCAAAACTACTCAACAAATCAACACTAGCAAAAGCAACCTCAAAATACATTTAAAGCCATGTAAATGTAAAATTATATATGGCCCTACTGCTATCATGATATTATATTGCTTATCTCTCAAAAAATGATATACTATTTAATTTGATGGCTGTAACTGGCACATATGCATACTTGGGCTTGTGCCAAACCCTTGCACTTCAACAGTTTGAGTACACCCTTCTATAGCCTCTCTCTTTTCTATCCGAAAAGGCAGTCGTCTGATGATCGATGACTTCATCCAGTCTTTCTGATTCCTCCACTTGTGCTGAAAGAACACTCAATGTAAACGGCCCACAGAGAAATCCCTTGATTAGGCTGTGAGAGCGGGAAGCCACAGGGAGCCACTTACTGGGAGATCCTGCTCATACAAGTCTTGTCAGAGCCATACCATCACCACACATACACTGTACATGATGAAACCAAGGCACATGGCAACAGTTTACACCCCATTGCACAATTCTACTTTACACACATTCGAGCAAAGTCTGGTGCCAGCAGGAAGACCACACTATCCTATGCTGGCTCTTCAAGCAGGAAGAATTGCCGGAGGGATTTACCATATCACCGTAGGCACCACGGAGAGCGGTCGGGTACTAGTCGATCAAGCTTTATCTCTCCCCACGGCACCAGCACAAATCTCTCCAATAAATAACCTGTTCTTAATTCTGATTTCTTAATGCAACTCCTGCAGAGAAGATTAATCAGACTGAGTAAAGCCCCCAGATAGTTTATTCATATGAGTGTGTGGCCTATCCTCTGTAGCTGTAACTTTGTTATAAGCACTGATAACATTATTGGGAGTTCTTCTGCAAAATTCTCCTTCCAGCTCCGTACATAGTTTCACATATCCTAACTGACAGTGACACATATACAAATGCATGCACAAACACTCGTGGCACTTCTTTGCAGAGCCCTCCTAACATCTGCTTGTTCTTCCTCTGATTAAAAAAATCCTCGGCGTTTCATTATGGCTGATTTGCATAGTAATAGCGTGCATATTAAGCAGATACTTCAGAGGGTGGGCGGTCTAATGAATGCCGCGCTCTCCTCTGTTTTAACTCAATTTTTCCTCATCCATATTCAGCCCAGTGTGCCCCCGTACCCGGCTCCCACGCGACCCCCCTTGCCCTCAGGGATGGCAATTCTGTTTCCATCGAAATGCTTCCTCCAGCCTCTCCCCAAATCCCAGAACCCTCTCCATTAATCCAATTAATTAGAGCCATTGATATGCAGGCCGCTTAGACCAAGCAGCTGTTTGCTTGCCAATTGCCTTGTGATGCCGGTCGGTGGGGGGGGGGTTAGAGGAAGTCCTGTCACATTATAAACAAATAGCAACACTGGACACAATATTCTCACACTTACAATTTCAGTCAGAATGCAAGTGCTAACTTTATGGCGATACTACATGTACAAAGCAATTTCTTACACTATAATGTACTAATCCCATAATCCACTTTTTAAATAACTAGGTCCACGCTGTCATATCTGACAGAAAGGTGTATAGCGGCGAAACAGCCCCATATGTCTGCCCCAACTGCTATGGCACCAACAAGCACCTTAATCAGACATTCGTGATTTCTGAAGATTTTTATGTGATTAATGAGCAATTAAGAGGCCCCGCCCACAAACCATGACAAACATGGCAAGGGTCCATTTGACTTTTTTGATTTGTCTGGATATTTGTGAAGTTTGAAGATGTTTTTGCCAAATTTTGTAAATTTCTGTACAACTACATTCTTCTTTCAATCTACAGGGGGCGCTGGTAATTTGCATCATATTGGTCAGATGTGTTCAGGGCCAGGGGTATGTGTTTCAGGTTTGAGCCTAATCGGGAAAAGTATGTGCAAGTTAGAGGCTGTCAAATATACCTGACTTCCCAATTTCAATCCAATATGGCTGACTTCCTGTTTGTTGTAGGGTGGGGTCATAATAATATTTTATGTTGGGTACACTGTGAAGAATCACTGTACCAAGTTTCATTGTTCTCCAAGTGTGTCAATAATGCTATTGAGACAATCATTATTTGACCCCTGTAATTTGCATATAGCCCGGGTCCCTGGGTCAAAATTCATGAGATTCTGTTAATGTTTATCAGGTTTAATGGCTAAATTAAAAAGCATTAATTAGTTAATTATTATTCATCGTAGAAGTACCCAAAACCATCCAGTTCAGTGTCTTTATGATGTGTCACTGTGTATAGAAATTTAAACTGATCCGGCAATTTGTTTTTGAGTTATCGCGTTCACACATAGGATCTGCGGACGTGCATGCGCACATGGCCGTGGACGGATGTGATTCCATAAACTCATGTTTCGCTGATATAATACTTATAAGAGAAATGTGAACAATGTGTAGGAGAACCTTTGCTTACAAGGACACATCATTTTTATTTCAGTGTGCAGACCAATTCTTGTGTACTATAGGCTAACCAGCAATCCATTTCGTTAATCAAATATTTAGACTCTGAGAACTCAAGTTGAATTTTGTATTTATAATAAAATGTCAATTCATTAATCTTCTTCTTGTTAGAGCCATGGGTGTCAAGAGATTTTTGGGGAGAACATGCAGACTCCACATGCAGGAGCACTGACTAATTGGCCAATGTTTACCTCATAAACTGGACATATGAAATAAACTGAAATAATCCATTGCGTCCAGCAGGATATCTCACAGGATATAAGTGTATGCTATGTGCTCAGTTAATATTTTTCACTTTGGCGACTCAAACAAATACATAAATATATCTGATGGATAATAATTTCCATGATACAAAACCCAAAATAGAAAATGTGATGGGATACGTCCCTGTGTGCCCAAAGGTAAGAGGGCTGGCTCAGAATTACCATGGAGAAATGAATAGCGCTGACAGTGTCTAATGTTTTGTGACACGGTGCTGAATGTGTGCACCCCGGCCCAATCCCGCTCTGGAGCCACTCATTGGAGATATTAAATTAAGAAGTGCTAGAGTAGACGGGTAATTCACTTTTCTGCTTGGCTGCCTATCATTGCGGAGGGAAAAAAACGCTGGTGGTAAACTGTCCCTGCCTCACCTTCAGTCTGCCAAGTTGCTCTCTACTGTGCCTCTCAAAATAGTTGCATGCTTTTTCTCCGACATGAAACATTTATCAACATTTGCAAATTGTGGAATCGAAGCGTGATTGCTTGATTGACACCAAAGCGACACGGATAATTTTGATGTTTTAAACTATGGCAAAGTTTGTATGATTGATACAGGGAAGTGTTCTGACATTACATCTCTCTGTCGTTGTTTAACCACTTCAAGAAACAACACAAATCACGGAGATCATAGACTTGATTTCCTTGCAAAGATGAAGAAATGTATTTTATTCTTTTTTATAGACTGACATTGCACTGAATGAAAGAACACAACAATTTTTTGGACCAACCTTAACTAGTAATTGACAAGCAGGTCAGGTGAGATGCTAGCCTAAAGTGGAATTAATTCATCAGAGCTGTCTGGGAAATGGCTAGTCCTGGGAGAAAAACTCCACCCAGGCTTGAAAAAGCACTTCTTGGATTGTACAGCAATCAGCCAGATGTGTGAACAGCCTGCCCTGCCACAAGAGTTAAACTTTCCCTTCAAGTTTATGTACCACTTTTTAATGTGGCAGAGGAGCGCGGCTGAAACCGAAGACAAATCAGGAACAGCTTTGAAACAGGATGCAAGAGGCAATGGAGGTGAAACCAGATGAAGAGAGTGGATTGTTTGTTTACCTCTTGATGAAATGTTGATGTTGGAGGTCTTTGTTTCAGGAATATACAAATCAGTCTGTTTAAGATACTCTGGTACATTGCTTCGAAGAGAGCTTGGCCTAACATGAACATGATACGACGGAGCAATAGGACTTCTGAATCGTCATTTAGCTAGTTTTCAGTTTTACAATATAATTATATATTTATGATTTTACCTTCCATCCTTATTGGTCACTTTATAAGTTACATCTGTTCAATCACTCGTTCACGTAAACAGCTAAACGGCTAAACAGCAAATCCTATGGCAACAACTCTATGCATTTAGGCATACAGACGCTGAGAAGAGGTATTACAACGAACACTCCAAAATGAAGGCTACAGCAGCAGAAGACAACACTGGGTGGCACTTTTACCACACATTTAACCTCAAGTGAGCTTAGTGGTAAATAAAGAAAGAATAGGCTATCTCTCTGTAATCCCCCCTGTGTTTCCAGCTTCATTAAATTACTATTTAAAAGCTACGGACCCAGAAGATTTCAGGACTTTGAGAGAGACGGGACGAGGAAGAGACAGCGATAGGAGGTGTCTATTTATCAAGGTGAGGAAGTGCCACTTGGCCCCCCCAGTGCGTGTCTTCTGAGGCAGAGAGCTGTGACTGAAACACATGGCTGCACTGCGAGCTGGATGAGCTCCCAATAAACGGGGGATTGGCGGGCGGGGGGCACAAGAGGAGCGGCTGAAGAGGAGGGCTCCTTAAAACGCCTTGTCAAAATAATGAAAACAAATGGCACAAGGAGTCTCCCGAGATGTCGAGGAGAACTTCATTTGTGAAGCATCTTCTTCGGCTGATTCCATGTTTAGAGCAGAGTGTGGGGAGTCTGCACCGCCATCACCGCCGCCGCTGCTGCTGCCAGGGGAAAGTGAGGAGAAGAAAAATGAGAGCACTCATTGTAATAATTGTTCAGGGTCAATTATTCCCACATTGGAGCAAATCGGGCTGATGTGTGTTAGGATATGGCTGGGAAAAGAGAGGCTCTGTTGAATGTAGCGTTACTGTGGTGGCTATGATCCACAGCCATGGGAAAAGCAACAATGTGCATCGATTTTACTCAACCAAGCTAATTATGACCAAGGGATTCACGGGTGCAATTTCCAAAACATAATCAGTAATACTTGAACATAAATAAATAAAGTGTGTTTGAAATAAAGACAAACCTTGACCATATTTATTATGTTACCAGACTGTTATCACACTCTTGCTGAAAGTTCGACTTAAAACACAACTATTCAGAAACATCAAGGAAAAATGATTTGGTGGAATATTTATGGGTATATTTTAATAGATTTCCTGTTACTCCGGAACAGATTTGAGCATATTTCACTTTTACAACTCTTCTGTACGCTACCTCCTTTCCTTGACGTGAAGGCCTGTCTTTAGAGCTCCTAACATCTTCTTTTACTTATCACAGTCTTCTCTCTTTTCTTATTCTGACTTCATCTTTCAGTCGAGGCAGCTTCATCAGCAGCAGCACAGTCCTCCTCATCACTGTCTGCTGTCTGCATTCTCGTCACGTGCCCAACAAAGGTTATATGGCCCACTTTCTTATCAGCTGCATTGTGGGATATCTCGGCTCTCAGGCCTGTCTTCTGGAGAGCTATCTGTGCTCCCTCCTCCCTCTGTTGACTGCTGGGAGGACAACCTTTGTCGACCTTGTTTTTTTTTTTTTCTCTCTCTCTCTCCCTTTTCTTTTTGCCTTTAACAGAATAAAAATGAAAGCAAAAATGAACACAGCACATAGAGTGGAAGGCAAAGAAAGGAAGAGGAGGTAAGGAGAAGGTCCTAGGAGAGAACGAAGATTAGATTGGTCCAGAGTTAGCCTTGTATGAAAAGCACGGTTGGCCCCGGAGCTCCGTGAGTACAGTAGACATTGAATCAATATGAAACACCCAGTCTTTGCAACAGGACTGTGTGCCCTGCACGTGCCATCCACCTGACTGCCTCTCCACTGCTGAGCTCAAAGGGCACAGGGTGATTTTAGATGTTATAGAGTTAATATCTACAAAAGGAACTCAGTCAGACTTTCCCTTTATATGTGAGGTTTTTGATTTTAGTTGATCTCTGCATGTGCCTCAGACTGCTACATAACACTATATAACATACATGAATACAGTCTAAGGAGATGTATTGGGCACACTGACTGTCCTACACTGTTTTACTATCATTTTCTTTTTCTTCATTTACAGGACAGTGCATTTTAACAACAGTACACCTGTACTAACCAAGAGCTAGTTTTCATCTGTAGTCCTGTTGGCCAGTTGTACAGTGGCAGCCTACAGTTTTAGATCGTTATAAGGCTCCGAAATACGATGATTGTTGATGTTTCTGGTTTCTGTTGAGATGTTCTTTTATAATTCCAACACTACAAATATGTGTTTGTCCTTCTCATGTCTGTCAGATTTTATAGTAAAAAAAAATTACATTCAAAAATATAATTATATAACATCTATTTAAAAGATAGATTGTGACAGACGTGTTGCTGACTACCACAAAGATTAAGTATACAATCTACATCATATTCACAACAACACTTTGTAATATAGCATATAGCATAATTTATGTAGCATTCCCTTCTTCACACTTCACACCATTTCATTTTAATATTTGACAAACCTTAAAAAACCTCTGTCGAGTTATCTCATTAAATGCTCAACGGGTAAACACTGTGATTTTGAACAAATCATGATGGATGGTGTTTCGGAGCCAGTGTCCTATGATAAGAACAGCATTTGAATTTTTTATAAGAGACTGGTTAGACCCAATCACCCTGGATCTGGCCTCAACGCTTTTTCAGAAAAGTTAATTGCGACTTGAACGGCTCTTTAAATAAAACATGAGGGCGCTTTGTGCACACTGCCTTAAATAAACATCCTTGAGTAAAAAAAATCTCAGCAGATAAACAGGCCATGCTTCATTTCTGTAAATATGTTTAGGAAATTTAGACATTCATGACATTACAGTACAGTATGTAAGGCTAGGGGTTTTCAAACTGTGGAAATTGGTGTCAAGTGGACTCTTTAATAAGTCTACATAGGCTTAGATCTGGTTTAGACCTGGTTAAGCCTGGCTTTTTTCACTGAACCTAGGTTTAGACTGGATTTTACAGCTGGCCTTTATAGTAAAGCATTGTTCATTATTATTCTCATTATTTATTCCTCATATTAGGTTCATTTTGGTCAAGTAAAATAATACTTGGAGATGTAAATACTTTAAAAACAATTGTACACAGTCCTTTTATTAACAGCCCCAACAACTTCATTTTGAGGATCGTCTGGGTTCCCCTCTTCTTGTAACGGGGGTCTGAGCTTATGCAGGATGTGTGCAGGGTTAAGAGGGCTGACAGGGGAGCACTTAGCGACTGGTGGTCATGGTGGCAGTGCTGGAGTGTTATTTAATGAAGTAGAGGATGGAGATGCATGGCCCGGGCTCATGAGGTGACTGTAGTGCAACAGGACTTTAGCTGCGTGTTTATGGACAGAGGTGACAACAGGTTGTGTATGTTGTGTACTCAGTGGGAGGGGGGCAAGGCTGACAGTGAGTGTGTGTGGGGGGGGGCTAATAAGATCACTTTTTATTGGCCCACAACCCCAGAGGAGTGTTTGTCTGCATGCGTGATGGAGGCGATAGAAACTTAATGCATCCAGGTAGAATGAAGCAGCAGACTGGGCTGGTGACTGCTGCCCCCTGCAGGACATGGATTGCTTTGTGTGTATGTGAGTGTGTCAGAGTGTTAATGTTGACACAAACAATAAAAAACATGTTAAACAGTGATTCATCTATAGTTCCAATGTTCTGGACGTTTTGGAAATCAATAATTTAAACGTTTTGAAAATTATTTGTGTTCTATCACAAAATGCAAAGCAAGAGTTGATTTTTACTGTTGATCTGGATCACCATCTGGATCCAAATTCTTTACAGCGTAAGCCTATTGCCTTAGCTTTGAGTTACATTTTCACCAAGTTTAGTTCCACAAACCTGACCTCAACATCTCTAGGATTAGAAAGAGCACCTTACAACCGCTGATGAAATGCAAAGAAGAACCTTTCAAAAATTTGATAAATCTGATGAAAATAACAAAGCTATTTAACACTAACCCTTCAAACCTGCCAAAAAACATTTACACAGTACTGTATCATTTTAAGTGGAAATCTGTCTGTCACCCAATGAGTTCTCTTAATTTCACAGTTCTCAAGGATAAGGTTTGATTAAAATAATTGTTAAAATAATTAATATATATTAATATTTACTTTAATAAGTCCG
>JAVQKC010070911.1:0-26089 GCA_036025475.1 Philypnodon macrostomus | reverse complement strand
ACACACACACACACACACACACACACACACTGTGTCATGTTCCCAGTCTAAATGTCTATTCCCCTCCAGGCCAGTAAGAATGGTGCTACAGGTGTGGAGTTGGACTTGGAGTTTTCTGCGGATGGTGTCCCAATCCTGATGCACGATGAGACCGTGGACCGCACCACCAGCGGGTTCGGACCTCTCACACAGCTCACATACTCTGAGCTCACTAAACTGGACGCAGCTGCTAAACACAGACTCAGGTAAAATAGAAAGATGTGTCTTAAAGAAAATAAAAGCCTAATAAACGTATGCAGTGGTATTCTAGTGACAATGAGCTGTACAATTGAAAACTGTAGTCTGGAGGTTTCATACAATAACAGGTTGTGCTATAATGTAGTCGGTAATGCGTCATTATGTTTGCTTCAGTTCAATCCCTGGCCTCATTCTGAATCTCTGTATAGGCCAGAGGAGGGACTAAAGTAAGATCATTATGATAGATTGATTACTTTACAACAGGGTCCGATAGTATTTTTAAGCATCTATATCTATATATCTATATCTATATATTAATCTTTTGTTAGGAAAACTCTAGACTACATCTTTAAATTCTGCTGTTTATGTTAGGGACAGGTTTTCTGGAGAGAAGATACCAACATTGGAGGAAGCTGTTGAAGAGTGCATCAGGCTCCAGCTCACCATTTACTTTGACGTTAAAGGCCACCCAGATGAGGTGCTGTCATTATAATCATTATGAATATGTTTGATAACAATGACTGATAATGCTTTAGGAACCATCACAGCAATAACAAAACATTAATCAACATGTAATCAACAATTTATTGAATAAGCGGTTTACAGATCATTAACACAGTTATGAACGCATTTGCATTGACCTACACAAGGCTCTTGAACTTACACAATAATAACACATTTTTTTATGTTTAAATAATGCTTTGTAAATGATCTATTTACTGGTTATTAAAGCGTAATCAATGCATGTGGAGTTAGACCCAAAATGGCGTTTTCGCTCCAGCCTGTAGGTGGCAGTGAGGCGTAGGATTTACCTGTCTAGCCTTGCCTATATAAAGGCCCAGAAATGTGACTCGGATGCTGCTCAGTTCAGAGGTATACTGTTTTTTGTCGATGCTTTTGGATTTGGATTGGCTATAGGTATGCCAATGCAACTTAGTAGCCACGAGGCAAGTAATACAGGACCACCTTGCCTCAACATTGAGTAGAAGAGTTAATGTTGACTGTTAATTTGAAATTGTCAACTCAGCCCTTAGTCTAAACACTCACGTCTCAACAAATTGTGGGACCATGACACATGAAGGTAGCTACATTCATATTTGCTTAGAAATTGTTACAAAATTGTGTTACAAAGTCATGATCAATGAACTCTGGCAACAGTATTTCATTCATTTGTGTTTGTTGTTTCACTCTTTGAGTCAGGGCCCACTGCAACACACAGCTGTCACTTCAGTCAGAGGGGGTGTTTTTCTTTTGTTTCACAGGCAGCTGCGGCTCTGAAGGTGTTGTATAAAAAGTATCCAGTCCTCTACAACAGCAGCGTCGTCTGTTCTTTTGAGCCCAAAGTGATCTACAGGGTGTGTATCGGTTTACTCAAGCAAGAGTATTGCTACTTCAAAATGTGGGTGAAAAAAATACTCAAGTACTGACTAACTGTTTGAATGTAACATCAAATAATAAGTAATCAGATAATAATAAAAAATAATATGTGCACATTTCTGTATTTCCAAAACCAAAGTAGAACATAGAACTCAGAGCACGCAGACCTCCTCCAAAGATCACTCCCAAAATCCGTTTTTAATCCGGTATTTTTGAGTAAAGTCAGTTACAGAGATGAGCGGACAAACCAAACGGTACCAAAAACATTACCTCTTTGGCAGAGGTAAAACGGGGGTGGATAAGGGGTGAAAATTTCACAAGAAACAAAAATCTTCTCACCGTTTATAACACGAGTAAAAAGTATGGTGCAGTAGAAATACAATTCACCCAAAAGGTTACTCAAGTAAATGTAACTAAGTACTAACCCACATCTGATCGTCAGTTTTAATAATTACATTGTCTATTCTTCTTTGGCCCAGATGAGACAGAGTGATTCAGCAGTGGTGACGGCCCTGACGCACAGACCCTGGAGCCTGAGTCATTTTGGGGATGGGGTCCCTCGCTTCACGTCGCTATGGAAACACTATTGGATGACCCTGATGGATGTAGCGCTTGACTGGGCTCAGCATCACGTGCTCTGGAGGTTCTGCGGCGTATCAGCATTTCTAATTCAGAAGAACTTCTTGTCTCCGTAAGTTACCACTGTCCACACTATGAATTCTCTATTGATTATGTATTGATTAGTTTATATTTTATTATGAATGATCTATACAGAGGTTCTTTCCAGTCAGATGTCTTTCACAGTTCTTATATTATTAATGTACAACTTTATTCCTGTTTTAGTCCTTCTATAGTATTAGATTTCATTGATGACTGTTGCTTAGTTCCACTATAGGGAATGTTGAATACTGGTTTTGGAATAATTAGACCTGATTTAGTCATCATTTATGCCCATTTTATATACTCAGAAGAAAGCCAGATTTTCTGTGATGGTACTTTTTGTTTTAGGTAGAGTTTAGAGTTAGTGGCCTGATTTAGTCCTGGTTTGGAACTGTTTTTGACCCGAGTTAGTGCTGGATTAGACCTGGTTTAAGCCTGATTTGGATTGGACTTTAGTTTAGTCCTGATGTAGGCTCATTTTACACAATAAATGATGTTTGAAACGACAGACAAACCTTTGACACCCACTTTATTATTGCATTTTACATTGTATTTCTTGTGTCCAGAGACTATGTGCAGTACTGGGCTCAGAGAGGGGTGGAGGTGGTGGCCTGGACCGTCAACACTAAAGTCGAAAAAGAGTATTACCAAGATTTTCTCCAAGTCAACTACATCACAGACAGCCTGGTGGAGGACTGTGATCCCCATTACTGAAAACGACTACACATACAGATTATCAGGACCACGAAGCACAGTTTTTTTATGATGTGTTACAAGGTGCCATTTTAAACAGGCCAAAAGGTGTGTCCGTTTGATTCATTAGCATGCATCTTCCTAATGTACTGTAACCATGAACTCAGGACAGCTCTACATTACATTTCTTCAAAATAAAGCTTTTAGAATAACTTTTGGAAAGACTACAATATCCTATTACACTGAATACCGTCTAATAAAAAAGGGAAGAAATAATAAAAATGTCAATATTGGATTTTATATTTAAAACTCTCATTCCTTGACGTTGTTCATTTCAAAATCTATACAATCATTATATAACTTGCACCAATCTAACTACTAATTGGATTTAAGTCTTGCACAAAAACAAACGCAGGTGGCTTTCTAAGCGTGTTGTTGTTATGACAGCTATATAGTCCAGATGAATAGGGGGTAATTGGGAGGTGTAGTGTTGGAGATCACTGGGATAAGCCTGTCTGATCTGCTTCTGTCACTGCCACTAAAGGCGCGCGCTCGGCTCACCTTTTTTGTTTTTTTACCTGTAATCAGTGGCGGATTTTGTGGCTCAAGGCGAACATGGGGGGGCTCTCTGAATCCTACCAAACGTTTTCTTGATTGTCAGCCCACAGCAACCAGATGTCCTAACCATACAGAGCTATTTTATCATATTAACTTAATAATTACATGGTTTGGCTTATCGGAGCGCGTTAGGTTTAATGGGTGAAAGGTCGGGGGGCGTGCTGCGAGCGTCGCTGAGGTCAGACTTGACAGGTTTCAGAGCTATGTGCTAAACAACCGACAATACAGGAAATAGGGCGCTTTACAAAATAAAAGCATGCTATAGCGCAGTACTGTGCAAAGAAATCTAAGGATTGTTACTTTGAAAAGGTTTATACAAAATAAAGAAATGGGCTAAGATATTGTAATTTACTGATTTGATGTTGCTGTAGAGGCAAAGAGAGGGACTAAACTTTTACAATTTCCCGTTGTATAAACATCTCTGAACTGTCGCTTTATTGGACCCAGTCTTAGAACATTGCTTTTATGTTGGAAATCCTAACCGGAACCGCACTTGTGTGAAGTCACGATGACTTGACGTAACCCAACGTGGTCACATTTCGCTGTGATGTAAATATCAAAGATTCAAATTGTCCTTATAGTCGGAGAGCGGTGCCGCGGTCCGTGAAGCCTCAACAGCAGCGGAAGGGAGCAGACTGCACCGGTGGCCCGGAGTGTCCTGTCCCACGGGCGACTAAAAGCACCCCTACTGCAGCATGTGGAGCCGCTGTGACTTTCTCCTTGGATGACCTCCACGCCACTACTCCTGTGAACCGTGGCTGTGCCTTCATTGCTGCTGGACACCTGCTGGTTAAGAGGGACGACTTTAAAACACCGTGGGTTAAGGCTAAGCTGCAGTCTTCGGGGCGAGTTGGGGACACGTCGTGTCGGGTGCGTGCGTGCGTGGTGGTGGTCAGGTGCAGAGTTGTTGACAGCTGAAAATCGCTCTGACGACCATTCAATTGTAGTGATAGGAGTTAATTTCTTCTATTGTCGGCGTTCACATGATGTACACAATCACCAGAGGTCCCAGCAAACTTGTTACACAACGAAGGACGGGTGAGTTAGCGTTACGCACAGTGTTATCTAAATGCGCAATGATGCAATGTGGCGTCATTTGACTTTAGATTTGGGTTCTCGCCTGGAATATTCTGCCTCTGAATGCTCATCAAGGCTAACTGAACAACTTCAGACACTTTATTTTTTTTGTCTTAAAGGTCCCACTCAGCAGATTGAGAGCAAATTCAGTGACTTGAAGCTCAAGCCCACGTCTTGGTTGACCGCAAAGTAAGTAAACTGTCATTGTTTTGGGTTGACAGAGGCGGTGTAAGCAATGCCTGTGGGCCCAAAATACACCACACGTGCCCCATGTTCCCTGATAGTGTTCAGGCATCTGTGACTGCTTCCATTCTCGTACACGCACATGATCTGAAGGCACGATATTAAATGTGTATTTAAAATAGGTCGTTCATAATGTCGTCAGCCGCAATGGTGAAATACTGTTAAGCCCAGCCATATCAGTAAATATTTGTCCAAGTATCATGGTGCAACTTCCCAAGTCACCGCTCAGTATTTAACTCCTTTTACGGATACAGCTAGATTGATTGTTTTGCACCTGATTAGACCATTTATCAATATTCCATAAGGTGTTTGCATAGCCTATTGGTTGACCATAGTATGCATTCTTTCTGCAGCTCTCCGCCTCCAAAGATAGTGTTTCATCGTCTCAATGGGAAGCGCTACAATGGTGCGTCCACACACAAGTCTGACAGCTCAACAGAGGGCTTCACTCCTGCGCACGAGGAGAACGTCAGATTTGTGTATGAAGGTGAGAAGTTTACGTTGTGTCATGTTTTAGCTAAGGGCTGCTCGATGGAGATTTGTGTTTATATATTAATCTTAAATTGAATATAGATTTTTAGCATTAGCTCAAGCCATTAACTAAAAATATATATTTTCTTTAGCCTTAGCTGTAGGAGTGTAGGTCTAATTAATTGATTATTTAAGTTTTAGTAATTGAGAGGAGCAATTGAAATTCGATTAGTTGCACATTAACAAGTACTATCTATTGGAGTAAAGATGTAGGTCTAAATCAGGTTAATATCAGGTATATGTAAATAATAATGCACTACTGAAAAGAACCATAAGGCAACCAGGACTAAACTGACTAAACCAGGACTAAACTAGGACTAAACTAGGACTAAACTGACTAAACATTTATCCACATATCAAACGCATTCCCCCAACAACATCAGCTTTAACACTGAACCACATCTATTGAGAGATTTAGATCATAGTGAACCACAGATTATGCCAGATTAACTGAAAAGATATACAATTGGTATAGTCTTAATTATTGAAAGCCGCACCCAATCCCATGACTATTTACCCAGCATGCATTGGCGTTTGCTAGGCTTTTCTGGCCCGGTGCAAATGAATGAGTCGCTGAGCCGAGTGAACTCCAGGCAGCTTTCTTTGTTGCCCTTGGGCTGGTGCCAGCTGAAACTGCTCTGTGCTGTCCCTTTGTGGCGGTGGTTTCATCATCTTTAGAAAACATTTGATAGGTTTTATGCATACGTAATTTCAAGGCTCTTTTCAATTAACAGTCTTCAAAGTGATTTTTATTTATTTTTGTTTGAGCGTCAGACCTTTCCTAGCTCCACACCCTTGAATATTATCTTCAGATTGCGCTGATAAAACCCCTCAGATCCAAAGGGCTACAAATAGTATTTTACT
Source organism: Philypnodon macrostomus (assembly GCA_036025475.1). Taxonomy (NCBI): domain Eukaryota; kingdom Metazoa; phylum Chordata; class Actinopteri; order Gobiiformes; family Eleotridae; genus Philypnodon; species Philypnodon macrostomus. Next base: position 19,789 of record JAVQKC010070911.1, on the reverse strand, counting down.
TTAAAGCATGTTGTTGGGTGCAGCCTGGCAGGAGGTGGAGCAGAAACTTGGAAATGATGGAGAGGTGACCGAAAGCCAAGGGCCCATCCAGTACACTGAGAAGAACCCAAGTGCTACAATGAAGAGTGAGTGTCACTTAAAACATTTTGATTGACTGAACAAAGTAGCTCCAAAATCAACATTATCTCTGTGCATATTTTATTGTATTGAAGATAAAATGCTCACTGGTAACCTGTTGAACTATCAATGTATTTTATTGGCTGTAGTAAACTCTGATAGCAAACACACCGAATGAATGATCAGTGTTTTGACTGTATGTGGCTGTGACCTGAGGACAACCGTTATAATACTTTAATCTTTAACTTCCCTAAAACCTGTCTACGCCGGTCTGTGGCTCACTGCCCGAGTCATGCCAGACTCAGTTTATTCAAGGTTTAAGAATGTACTTGATAACTAAAGGCGGCAGGTTTTAGCATGGTTTAACGCTATTAAATATGTAACTTCTTGAGTATTGGTTTATATTACACATTTCTCTGCACAAGTTACATCATAACCTAAATAACTATATTACCTAACACAGTTGTGATTTAACTTGTGCTACACTCTGTACAGATTTTGTGCCCATAGACCTGGAAGAGTGGTGGGCCCAGCGCTTCCTTGCCAACATTGCCAACCTCTCCTGAATCTGCCCTGTGTGCAGACACTAGTGCAGAGCAAGTGGCACCGGGCTGAAGTGGTGGTATCTTTACCACACGGAGCACAGCAGTGTCTGTCTCCAGGACGAATGTAGAGACAGAAGTCTAAAGTGTGGGCTTCAGCGAACACTGCCTGAACTGAACAGTGACCTGAAGTGCTGCTACAGCCCACACTACTTGAATAATGTATTGACTACACCTGCTGTTTCAGCTCTATGCATTTGTTTGCTGATCTTTGGATGAATATTTTGAAAAGCAAAAAGTAAAAGTGTTTTTCAAGATTTTGTTTGAATCTTTTTTTTTACTAGCTCCTCACGTTCACACACACTTTCATAATCCTAGAGTGAAGAGGTCAAAGTTGAACGTTTGGGTCACATTTATTTTACAGGGATAATGTAAAAAACAATTATAAATATAAAAGCATTTTCTAATATTTTGTGTATAAAACGTCAAACATAATAAAATAAACATTAATGTACAGCTGAAGTGGCCTTTTTACGCCTCACTCCACGCTCAGCTGTTACCTTAGTCTTTTTGACCTGTCTTCTGTTTGGGGCTGACTTGGCTGTGGTAAAGGTGATGCACTGAGAGTCCAAGTAGTCTGCCAGTTTAGAAACACCCAGACGTATCCCAGCCGCTTTGAGCTTCTGCTGAAACTGGGACAGAACCAGCGGCTGGTACTGGAGGATCTGGTTATAAAGAGTGGAGTCTGACAAGATGAAGGTCCTCACTGCCTGGAGTTGGTCCTGCAGACTAGAGGCGGCCTGAGAGGCAGAGATACCATCATCACTGTCCGAGTCTGCATCGGACAACTGCACTATCTCCGGGTTAGACCTGAAGGTACAATGAGTTTGAACTGATTAGGAAGAAAATGGCTTAATCGTTGTTAGTGTAAATGGGGTAGTACCATTTGTCTTAGTGATACTTTGATTTGTGTATGTGTCCAATTGTTTTTTATGTCAATGTCATGGTCTATGGTCATAATATTTGTACACGTACATGAACTGACCTTAAGCGGTGGTTCTCAAACTGTGGTACAGGTTCCACTGGTGGCTCTTTCTAGTGGTACTCTGGAGTTTCTTTGCAGTTTGTGATTTAGTGTCACCTGGTTGTGACCTACTTTAGACCTACTTTAGTACGAGTGTACCCTGGTTTAGACCCAAAGTGTTTTTATTTAGTCCTAATTTTGTCCTGCTTCATACCCTATTCAGTTTAGTCCTGGTTTAGACCTGGATTAGTCATGGCCTCTTTCAGAAGCCAAATATGTTCCGAGTTGGTGCTTGGTGTGAAGTGTGACCCAAACATCAACAAGACCTAAAAACTAAATTCAAGCCTATAATATCAGGTCGTACCTTTCTGATTCAGCAGTGGAGGAGGTGTTGGAGCCCTGAGAGGCGGACAATGCGTCTGGAACATCGTCCCGGGCTGTTTTTTGGGGAGATGGAGCAGCTCTGGCTTTAGGCTGTTTGAACTGTGATGTCTGGGCACAAGAGACAGAGGGCGCTGTGGGTCGACTCACAGAGGGAGCCTCTTCATCTGAACTGACCAGCTGATGGGTGTACTGGTGAATCTCCTTTAGTTTTAGGATCATTTGGCGCTTTGGTAAAGGTCGAACCCCAAATCTACACAAAGAAAGAAGTTTGTGGAAGACATATGTCTGTGAGAGCTGGACAAGGTGAGACCGTTACAACTGATGCTGATCATAAGAGATGCATTAAAGGCCGATACCTAGATTTCAATTACCAGTTACCAATATTACCATATTCCGATACTGTTTATTTGTTTGTAATTTATAAATCCATGTTTTTATATAAAAGAAAGGAACCATAGAAATAATCATAGTTAGTCGACTAAAGTCAGACTCAGCAGAACGATTACTCGACTAAGGCAGTATTGTGTAGGGCTTCTCAAAGTGTGACAAAAAACTGAAGAAAAGTTGACAGTAAAATATATTTTAACATAAAAATCTACCTAAAGACTACTGCTGTTATCCTGAAACAAATAGACACAAGTTATCAAGTAATAAATTAGACCAGCTTTACTGATCGAGTGAATGCAACTAATTGACTAATAACATTTTAGTGGATTAAGACCACCAGATTTAGTCTACCTTTTTGCCCTGAGGTCTGCTGGCTGTTTCTAAACCAGGTGTGCAATATTTGCTACATGTTCATAGAATAATTAAAAAATATAAATATTTGTTTGGTTTCTAAATATGTTACAGGTTAACACTGGCCATCTATACAGGCCGATTCTGAGATCAGTCTGAATATTACCGTTACCAACGTTGAGCCGTTATATCGATGCATCCCTAATAATGATATTCTATGATGATTAATAGAATGATTATTAAAAAAAAGGGTATAAAGAGAGTTACTTGTTGAGTTTGTTTTTCAGGTCCGGTGTGTCCATGTCCGAGTAGTGAGGCATTGGAGTAATGGGCTCCAGATTCTGATGTTTTTTGAAGATGGATACTAGATGTGAAACAAGGATAATGTAATTTGTAACTGATATATAATAAAGTTAAAGCGCTTAAATGATAGTATTCCACAGCCACTGGAAAGCACTCTTACCTGGAGTTTTGTGTTGGACTTGGGGTTTCAATCTCTCAGAAAGAGGTGGGGCAACATCCTCTTCATCTTCTTCATCCCAGCTGTCACATATTTTGTCCAGTAGACTGTTGTTGATGTCCAGAGGCATGCTTACAGGTGGCGAATAGGCTCTGATACTAGTCAGAGATGTATTATTTGGGGATGTGCTTGATGTGGGTAGATTTGTTGTTTTAATTTTGTCTGGGCTGTCTTCTTGCTGACCAGATTCACCACTGCCTTCAAGTTTCAAACTGAAGCAGGCCGGGTTTTCTGCACAGGCGTCTAGACCCCACGAGTCGTTGAAAGCCATTGGGGGCTCATCCATGAAACTTTGCTGGAAACTGCACTCGCCTCCTCCTCCTTCCTTCAAAATATATTTGTGTGATTCAATTTGATCTAAACCTCTCAGCTCATTCAGTTTGTCTCTATCGCCATCTTCAGAAAGCTTATAGTAAGACATATTGTTAGTCTTTGTACTGCTGTGAGAGGAAGAGGAGCGTTCAGGTAGGGGCGATAGGTGAAAACTTTGGATTTCGGCATTTTCTGGACTTGGACAATATGCCACATCTGTCTCTTTTTGAGTTGAGGCCACTTTTTCTGCTCTGAATGGTGAATCTAGTGGCTGTGTAGGTGGCCTGGTGTGCTCTGTATGCACTGGTGTACTACTAAAGGCTGGAAAGTGGAGGGGAGTGTCCTGTTTCGAAGAATTGAGATGGGAAATTGAGTGGTTTGAAAGGTGCTTGGCAGGGCTTTGAGGTAACGCAAACCCAGACGAATCCAACTTTTTTCTCTTTGTCAAGTCAAAACTGTTGCTCATATCTAAACTGGACAGAGGGGGCGCTGTTTTAGGAATGTTACCTGTTAGTACATTTGTATCTAGTGAATCTTTAACAGGGCTTTGTGGGCTATGTGAAAGTGAGTGCACGGAACCATCAGGAAAAAGTTGAGTCCTACAAATGCTGATCTTGGTTAGAGAAGAACTGGTGCGGACTGGGGTGGAGGGGATAAGCCAGGAGACCTCTGCAGAGCAATCTACGGGACTTACTTCACAATTAGAGGGTTGGTTGTGTGGGCTTAAACTAGACAATTGTCCAGCTATTTTTTTTATGTTTGGATCATGCGCTTGCTCTTTAATATTAGTATAAAACAGCATGTTTTCTGGTGATGGGCTGCTTTGAGTGAGATCAATCTTCAAGTCTTCGCTGGAGCTGTCCGACAAAACTACCAGCTCCGGTTCATTGTTTTTGGGAGAAGTGTGAGGCGAAATCTGGACACACATAGGTTGGCTTTTTGTACTTTCATCTCTAAACTCGGGACTAACATTCAAAATTTCAATGTTTCTTTTATCACTGTAACCCACTTGACCGGGAGACAGTCCAGGAGACAGTCCCAGAGACAGTCCAGGAGACAGTCCAGGAGACAGTCCAGGGGACAGTCCAGGAGACAGTCCAGGAGACAGTCCAGGAGACAATGCAGGAGACAATGCAGGAGACAATGCAGGAGACAGGCCAGGGACAGGCATATTAGGGGCAGTAGGGGAAGGGCTTAGGAAAAATTTATCAATGCCACTTGCTGAGGACTGAAGCAAAGTTCTTCCTGACATTTCAGATGAAGCTAAACGAGTGGGCCGTCGCTGCTTTGATCGAGATTTACTTTCTGGATCCATGGGCAAAGCGGAGAGCTCTTTTTCCTCGTAGTCGCCCCATGACTGTGAGAAAAGGCGATTGTAGCTCCGATCCAAACTGGTGTCAGTAGCACGATCAACATTTTCCGATTGGTCTTCTGCCTCAGTCGGGAATGCTTTGGGCAACTCTTGATTGTTGACATGTTCTTTCTTTTCTAAACTGTCTCCTTCCTCTTCTCTCTTTTCTTTCTGTGTTGCTGCAAACTGGTAAATTTCCACTAGTTCCTCCTCATTCACTTGTTCGTCGCGTATTTCTCTGTCACCCAACGGGAGAGCGCCAGACTGGTCATCCATCTCTTTGCTGTCATCTGAACCATTATTGTCATCTGTTCCTTCATTCTCTTCATCTTCATTGTTCCACATGGAGCGCAGCAGGTCGATAAAGGCTTGGTCAGTTTGGTTGTTTGGATCCTGCGCTTGGTCGGTGTCCTCTCGCTCAAGTAATGACTCTCCCTGAAGCTGGCATAGGTCCTGGAGCTCTTTCAAGTCAAATCTAAAAAAAATATATATGAATACATTCATTTAATCAGCTACACCGTATAACCCTTTGAAATTATACAATGACCAATTTATCAGGTACACCTATGACCCAAGACTGTGGCATCTAAATGCATTAGACATATGGAAGTGGAAAACTACACAGGATGCCACTTTGACAGGCGGAAGGTCTACCTAATGTATGTGGGGAGATCTTATTCACGGCTCATTCAACACGGCGAGTGATAAATGTTCACTATTTTACACTAACCTGGATGCCAGCTCTTGCACATGAGGTTGCAGTGAAGATGGAAAGGAGCAGTGGGCCGTGTAGAGGTACTGAAGCAGAGCAAACACAGCCTGTCCCGGGACGTCATTCAGCAACACCCTCTGAGCTGCAGGCACCCCCTCCTCCTGGACCCCAAAACCACTCTCATGCATCTGAAAAAACAAAGAAAACAATGACCTAGTGTTAATATTCATAAAACCAATTTATCTGAACATTTATTTAACATCTGTTGAAATAAAAGTAATGTTTCCCCTTTTTGCTATAATGCAACAATTTATTGACGCAACTTACCATTTCAGCCAGCAGGGGGCAGCGGGCATACACCATGAATGAATGAGCAAAGTATACGTCTCCACTGTCCACCTGTAGCTGCACATCACTGAGCTGAGGGTTGTTCACCATGCTGCCCAAATCAGAGGCCAGTCTGGGCAGGAACGCCTACGAAAGAAGAAAATGCAGAACACTTAAAAACAAACATGTGACAGAAAGACTAAATTGATTGCTCCAGTTGTTCTTACCGATTGGTAGTTGCCTTCCTCTTCTACTTGGTTATATACCGTCCTTCTCGATCGCCGTTTGTGGATGTCGGCGTCTGGTAGAAAGCCGCTTGTACCGTGGTTTATCTGCTCCTCTTCATCCTCTGGTACAAATCCACTTGAATGGAGGATTGGGGTCTGGCTTGTAGTTGTTTGCTGGTCAGCTAGCAAAAAAATATATATCTTGTAATTTGTTTTAGTGAACTGAAATGAGTGGTTTTAATTACTTTAAAAAAAGAGTTGAATAAAGTTAACATTATAAGGCTACACAATAGATATCACAAAATTATAGTTATTGCCATTTCAGTAATATCCATAATGCAAAAATCTATAGCAATAATGGCAAGATTTACAATTTTTAAAAAATATTTTCTTTCCAATAGAGCCTTGACTAAAAAAGTGTGACTAAATAAATACAATTTTATTCATGATTTAATCCTATCTTGGCCTTGTTCTAGTCCTTGCTTCGACTCTCATATTCAACAGTAAATAGAGGGACTATTTCTGCTTATTTGAACTTGGATGAAAATACTGCAAAAATATTGAAATTCCAATATTGGACATGATTATCAAATATGAATTGTTTTTTCTGATATCATGCAGGTCTATCATAATCTAGTTAACGTGTGCATGCACTATTTTTGGAACCGAAAGTGTCTATATAACATATAATGTAATCTTGAATAGAACCAACCATCAAATCAATGCCAGTAAAAAACAGAAGTGGGTAAAGAGCGGCCCTTGACCAGTTCAATAAACAACAATCAACCCATATCATAGGAATTGCACAGTATTAACTTTTAATACTATCACAATATATTCTAAACTAATAATTTTGGGGCCATTTAAAAGGTGAAATTCACATTTGTGCATCACATGTCCCTGATGGCAACAAACCAGAAAATGCATTAATTTACCATGTCAACTAGATTCACCCTACCACAAAAAGTAAGACCTTTTCTGACACTGCATTTTTTGATTGTACAGTGGCCTGGAAATTATTTACATTGTAGTTTTTATCGGCCCTCCACTACAGTCCCCGGTCCCAATGTGGCCCTCCCCTGGCATAGATTGTAATGTGACATTTGCTCATGTAAGTGTAAAATTAAGATGCAATTCACTTTGTAAATATAATCCTCACCTTTACTAGTTTCTGTGTAGCCGTACTGCGTCAGGGTCATTCCATCTTCAGCCAACTCCATGAGGTCTCGGAGGGCCTGACTGCACCTCGGGGTCGAAACAGCCGGAGAGGAGCGAGCCCCGGATGTAGTGACAGTCGCAGGCTGCATGGTAGAGTCTTGCTTGTCAGCACTGGCAGCAGGTGGCACAACAGCCTAACAAAGGTAAAAATAAAAACAAACATAATAAGGAACGGTGGGGGGGGATTGGTTGGTTTTCTCTCATATTCTCCATTTCTCTCACCTGTGCTGATTCCCTAGGCACAATGAAGTCTCTGAGCTCTGGGGTGTAAAAATCAGTTATACAGGAGGCTCCATCTGTGAGTAATGAACTTTTATGCCAGAGGGAGGCAGCACCACTCCAGCCAGACAGACTGGAGGGACACTGAGTTGGAGTGGGGGGCGAAGGGGCACGACTGCGGAGAAGAAGAGCAGAAACACGCTCCTGGATCCTCACTAGAGCCACCTCAGGGTCCTGACGGAGAAGCAGAGGAGGGGGCCGAGGAACACCACCTTTTTGCTTTTTGCTGCGTCCTTTACCTGTAGTGAGAGAGATTAGACAAATCCTGATACAAATACAATAAAACACAACTTTATGATTACATATAGCAATTAAAGGTTTGAAGACGATTAAAATCTATAATGATAATCTATTGTACCAGCAGGTGCCCTCCATTTTAGATTTGGACTCTTGAATGTGTTTGAGGCAACAGTCTCGACAATGAGCTCAGCCTCTGTCTGCTTCTGCTTCTCTTGTTCCAATAGTGAAGAGGACAGGGCCAAGGCCACCATTGTGTCTTCATCCATCTCCTCAGCCTTCTTCCTGGGCTTCTTACTCACTGGAATGTTGGACGTAGACCCCTTTCTCTTGTTGCCCCCAGTCTGTGAGCTGAAGGGTTTAAAAAATGACATTAAGGTTTAATTAAATGAGCACACACACACTCTTTAATATCTATTGCACATTACTTACATTTGATTTGTAGTGTTTTGGGTCTCTTCCACCTGTCTCTGCAGAGCCTGTATCAGGACAGCTGGAGCCACTCCCATATCAGAGGAGCAGCGCTTCAGGTGGGTAGAGCGGCTTTTCAGAGACTTGAACCTCTTTCCACAAATGGGACACTCCAAAACTGCAGGGGGCTGAGGAGGTGCAGCATGGTCCTCTCTCTCATCTAAACATCTACAAAAGATAAAGAAAAACTTCAATTTTCCCATTATTATTACTATAAAAGTTTTCAAAATTTCAAACCTGTTGATGTGCTGTGTGCGTCCATCTGGAGTCATGTGTGAAAGGTCTTTGTTGCAGAGCTGACAAAAGAAAAGACCCTGATCCTCCAAGTGCCCCGGGCGAGCCTCCATGTCCAACTCCTGCTGCAGACGCATCGCCAACGCTTCATCACAGTCCACACGATCAGGCCGGACCTCTGTGCTGTGGGACTCTGGTTTATCTAAGTACAGTATACATACAATACAGATGCTGGAACACAGTATTACAGTAAAGGGGGTGAAATTATTAAGTAACCTCAACAAATAAACCAAAGAGTCAAGGCCAATACATTTAATTCTAGTGTAAATGAAGGTAGTTAAGATGAGTTTTTTGTGTTTTTTCTTTTATATAATGAATGAAATAAAATAAGTCAAAATGTTATGTCTACAATGCACATCCCAATCATGTCACCATTGGTACAACTTACCTCGCTGATATTCTGTTGGTTGACTGTTGTCTCCCAACACCATCTTTTGGGGACTGGCTCTTTTGAACTGCTGCATCTTGAGGAGAACTTTGTCTTTTGCTCGTGTCTCACCTCCAGCAGACACAGCGGGTCCAGAGGCAGGTCCCGAACAAACTGGCTGTGTCTCATTGACAGCGGTACTTCCCTGAGACCCAGCGCCGTCATCGTTCTTGTTTCTCCTCCTCCTCCTTTCTCCTGCCGTTGTCTGACTGCTGTGCTGCTCTGAAGAGTTCTTCTGCTGTCGCTGATCCACAGTTTTTTTTCGGTTCCTTTTGAGGAGCTTGGAGCATAGATCTACAAAGTCCTGGTCCGAATCATCCATCATCAATGGGGCACTGTTATGTTACAACATAATGCCTGTGTGCCGTCTATTGTAGCGTTATACATTATTCAAGGAGGTGTAGTTTGAGTCTGTGTGGGGACACAACAATAGTTGCACCGTTTATCACAATGTATTCTAAAGCAGAAAACTTCAAATAAAGAGCTGTGTGACCACTACGTTTGATGTTATAATGTCAAACGGTTAGCCAGGTCAATCTGATCATGCTAACTCCCAAAACTCACCCAGTTAGTCTTTTTGTCTTTATAATCCATGGTCTACGTGTTGGGAAGCCATTGCACTAAATCATGGAGTTGACCTAGCCGTACAGGACTTTAAAATCAAAGATTAAAAGACATTTCAGTGTTTGTTTTCATTATAAACCGATCACGTTCAACAGAACCGCTAGTTTTGCGGTTCCGGTCACGTGACTGCAAACGTTTCTTTCCGGTCACATGATCACTTCCTTCTTGCGCACAAAGGTTTGTACTTGTAGGTTTGATGGTTGCATTATAATGGGTTTTTACACCATTAGATCATATTTAAGTATCTACCAGTGTAACTTGATATATTTTCTCAACCTTTGAACAATTTTGCTTAATTCTTCCTCCCATTGCAAAAGCGAGGAAAAATCCTACATTAATAAATATAAAATAAAATATTTAACGCTTACCAAGTTGCTAAAGGAATAATACACCATTAATGTATTAAGAATGAATACTAACGTGCAATGTGCGTGCAAATACATGGCTTTAATCCAACTTGTAGGTTTCAAAAAACAGTTCTGAAATGAACACAGAAAAGGCAATGCCTCATTATTAAGTCAACAGAGTACCGGAGTTCTTCTGTTGCACACAGTTTATTTAACAATATTGTATATAAGAAATGAGTCATTTACCAGTTTATACAGCGATTTCATTCTCTTCCTTATATTTATAGTATTTTACTTAACTTGATTTACAATAGGAGAAAAAGGAAATCCCCCAAATTCAAGTTTTTCTGTGAGAGGAATGAGGGTTGATATTTTGTTTTTCTTGGGAAGAATCTCAAATATGCCCCTAAATCTCTAGATAGCTCAACTTGAGAAGTAAAATTTAGAAGATGGGGCATCATTTAAGATGCAGCCTATAAACAAGCAGTCATTCCTCCTCTGCTTAGGGGGCTAGTCTCTTTCTCACACTCTCTTTACACTTTACAACATTGGTATGACAAGAAAGTATGACAAATTCAAAGCAACGTTTTTTTTTTTTACACCCGCAAGACAGAATTTTGAAACACCAGGCCACAAAGATGGCAGTCCTTGTTTTCTGAAACCGATTTTAGTGACTAAGGGTTTGTGTCAGTGTCTTCATGTGCACGTGCATACATGCCTGTGTATGCACAACCTGCAGCAGTCCATTTCCTATAATTACAACCAAGTGCTCATCACACACAAAGAGGGAGCCGTCAGTCCCTGAACGCATCATTTGGATTAATGGTACAACACTAGATTACAATCGCCAGGAATGACAGCTTGAGAAAAGAACAAAAACCTGGCCCAGCTCCCAGACAAAAAAATATTTTACAGTTGCAACACAAAACGCTTTAAGGATTTTCTCCAAAGGTATAAAATAAAAGATATGAATATAATAATGCAATTGTACATTTTCTTTAATAAAAAGAAACAAGGCATGAAACCATACCAAAACAAACCAAAAATACATTGAGTATTGAACACATTTGGTCTCAACCAAAAATATATTCTTTATGATTTAATTTTATTTAAAAAGCAAGTTGAATTCTTAACATTTGAACATCTTAAGGAAGAACAACCCATGACCTGGGCTTAGGAAACACTTACATTCCTTAGAAATGTTCATTTTATTTTTTGACCAAATTGTCTTTATACAGAGGAAACTTTTTACATGTCAGTACAAAAACGTTCTCTGCTTTAGAAAGAACAAACAAAGCCCTATAACAGGATAGGAATCCGGAAAAACTAAAAGGAGGACAGGACGGGTCCCTGGGAGGGATACTGTTCATAAAGTCCCAGCAAAGATGCTACAATCCCTCTACAAACTTCTCTAGAGTGTCCCCTGTAGCATCTCCCACCATTCCCAAGTCACTGTTGAGTCCCCCTCTGTTGGGTGTGTTGAGCTGCGGGAGCATGGCGCTCTGTTCTGGAGTTAAATGTCCCTGCTCCATGGAGGATGATAGAGGGCCCCCCAGGCCTGGGTGTGGGGAGCCCGAGTGGGACAGAGGCGGGTGTTGGGGTGAAGGCTGTGGCTGGGTTTGGACCTGTGGAGAGGGACTGGAATGTGGTGGGAGCTGCGACTGTTGAGGCGGCTGGGAGGGACATGGTGACTGGACCGGGGCAGGGGAGCGGACCTGGTTTCCAAGGGCATTGGTAAGTGCGTTCTGGCTGGACAGGTGTGGGCCGCCCTGGGGCTGCCCAGCCAGCAGGTGTGTTTGGGGGCTCATGGGGCTGGGCTGAGCAGGAGAGCCCATCTGCTGTTTGAGAACAGCTTGCTGCTGCGGGATTTGCTGCTGCTGCTGAAGCATTCGTTGGTGCAGTAGATTCTGGGTGGAGTCCATGGTCATGCCAGGCTGGCCCATCTGGTTCATGGGTGAAAGCTGGCTCAGAGGCCCCCCAGCGCCAGGCTGCATGGCGATCTGCTGTTGCTGCATGCGCAGCTGGGAGTAGGTAGCGGTGGGCGCCTGAGCGGGGAACTGGCCGTGGTTCTGAGGCATCACACCCTGCTGTTGCTGCCGGAGGAGCTGCCGTCTGTACATCTCCTGATGCTGAGGGTTGGTGTGTTGTGCTGTGTTCATGAGTTGGCCTTGGGGCCCGAGAGCGGTCATGCCTTGAGCAGGGGGCTGCTGAGGAGGCATACCCGGCCTCTGTACAGCCCCTCCTGGCATCGCCATGGCCTGCATCCCGCCCATCCCAGGCTGCTGCTGTGGTTGGCCTGCCTGTTGCTGTGGCTGGTTGGCATGGTACTTGGCTGTCCGCTGTTTGATGAAGGCAGCCATGAGCTGAGGATTGGATTTGAGGATGTTCAAAACCTGCTGCTGCTGTTGTGGGGAGCTCGGGGACTTGAGGGTACGGAGGAGGTCTTGAAGAGCATTGGGGGCTATTGCTCCAGGTCGCTGTGGTGCCTGGGGCCGGGCTCCAGGCTGCTGTGGGATAAGCATCCTCTGCCCTGGCTGCGGCTGCTGTCCAGGGGCCATCATAGGCCTCTGCATGGCCATGTTCTGCTGTGGATTCTGTCCTGGGACGAGGCCTTGCTGCTGAGCCTGTGGTGTCTGCATAGGACCAGCTGCTCCAGGCCACTGTCCTGGAGCCATGTTGGGCTGCATGACTTGTGGTGGTCCTCGAGGTCCTGGGACCATCTGCACTTGAGACTGCATTGGGGCAGTCATGCGCTGCTGGGGCAGCCCATTTATGTTGACTCTGTACTGTTGGTTCTGCTGCGCCTGTGCAATTATTTCTATGTGTCGAGCCATCTTGACTGCAGCTAGAGGTGGCTGCTGGGGAATTTGCTGCTGTTGTTGCGGAGGCTGGGGCAAAGGAGACTGCTGCTGGTGGAGGGGAGAGGCCTGAGGGCCAGGTTTACCCTGGGACACCTGGGCCTGTGGTTGACCGTTACGAGGGGCATTAGGGTAAGAGGGAGACATGACCCCCAGCGAGTTGGGTGTCTGGGGCTGATTGGACAGGGGCTGCTGGGGGGTCTGGGGAGTGTTGGGCTGTGCATGAGCAGTGGGGGTGTTGGGGGCAGCTGAAGCTGGTGGGGACGGAAGTGGCATGGTCCTGCCCTGCATGGTGGCCATCCTTCTTCTTATCATTTGAGCCTGTTGCAGTCTATGCTGCAGCTGCTGCTGGCGAAGCTTGTGTTTGATGTTCAAACAGAATGGGACAGGGCACTTGTTCTCCTGACAGTGCTTGGCATGGTAACAACACAAAGCAATGAGCTGTTTGCAAACAGGACAGCCACCATTGGTTTTGCGTTTGCATCCTTTGGTGTGCTGGACTACTCGCTTCATCTTCTGGCAGGAAGGGAGAGAGCAGTTGGCATTGCGACACTGACAAGCATGGACCAAGGACTGGATGCATCGCTGGATGCTTAAGCGGCGGCTCTCCTGTGGGCTCTTGGAGGCTTCCCCACTCTGGCTGTTGCTGTCGTCGTCCAGACCGAGGCCCCACTTGACCATCTGATGCTCGTGGCCCTTTACATTGTAGCAGCTAATGCACAAATCAAAGTCCTGAAAATGACAAAAATATCAAAACATAAATTGTATCCAAAATATATCTTTAATTCAAGATGTGGGACAGAAAATGTACCCACCTCACACACGGTGCAGTGCCAGCGCGTCTCCACATGATGTTTGCACTCATTGCAGGTGTAGACAAAGCGGTCCTGGCCCTGGTTGTGAAGCTCAACCAGCATACACATTGTGCTCCACTTGCACCTCCGCAGAGAGCTAAACTCCCAGTGTTTGTCTCGAGCCAAAGTTAAAAAAGCATCCCGTCCATCCATGAGGTCACAGGACAGCATAGGGTCCGGGTCAACGATGGGAGGCAGGGTGTTGATCATTGGAGTCGAGTGGAGGTGAATCACAAAGAACACCTACAGTGAAAGAGGCCGCTTTTAAAAAGAGAACGCACAAAAAAACATAATAAAACTAAAATAAAAACATAAAAAGAAAGTCTGACCTCTTTGTGCTTCTCCATGGTTGCATACAGTTTCTGGGACAAATCATTGGCTACATTTGGCATCCCAGGCTTCTTCTTATTGGCTCGACTCAAACTGCTCTTGTTTTTGTTGGTCTTTTTGTTGTTCTTTTTCTTTGCATTTTTGCTGTCCCCGGGAGTCCCCTAGTCATGAACATACAATGGCACGATTTACACTTGATCTGACTGTAATTTACCCAACACATTTTGTACTGATATGGTATGATGTCTCACCTCCGGGGTTTCAGAGGCAGCCGTGTTCTCCTCCTTTTTCCGCTCTTCCTCTTCCTGCTCTAGCTCCTTAATGCTCTCCTCCAACACATTGGGCCAGAAGTCGCCTTCAAAGTAAGGCAGCTCATTGGCGCTTGTCAAACGGTCCTCTGTCGCCTGTTTGAAGATATCCTATGATCCAAAAATGTATTATTCAGCTATTGATATAAAAACAACTACTATGTATGCGATTCGTATCATTTTTTTGTGTTAAGATTTCAAAGAGAACTGCGTAAATTACTTTGTAGTCATGTAGGATTCTCTCTGCAAAAGCTTTGTCCAACATTTTTCGATACCACTCCTGCAGCCTCTTGGGCTTTGGGATCTTCTGGTCTGGAGGGTGGCAGTGGAAGATGTAGTCGTCTCCTTCGCTGGGTGGACAGGCCCAGATGTGGCCCTGGGCGTACCTAAGGATATAATAATATGAAGTTAGAGGAGATTTACGGCTTGGAATCTACTCAAAGGAGAACAATAGTTTACCCTAGTTTCTTAACATATTCTAAATAGCCAATGAGGATCTCATGGTAGACTGCTGTTCGTAGAACTCGAGGTCTGAAGAAGTGAATACTGTCAAGGTATGATATGTAGACCCGTCTGCATCAAAGAACAAAAATGTCAAGCACTTGTTCATTAACTTTTTAGCCAGGAAAAGGTATGACTAACTTAGTAAGTACTGACCTAGTGTTAGGAAATGAGCACTCAGAGCCATACTCCTGAACATGCATGCCAAAGAAGCACACATCAACACCATCAATCTCCTCAAAGGCAAAAAGTGCTTTGGTTCTGTAGGGAAAGGATTCAGGCATTTCACCTGTATCAACAAACCTGGGAAAAAAAGAAAAGAAATGCCACTAAATGCGTCAAGCATCTTATTAAAAAAAAAAAAAAAAAAACTTTTCAATTACTGGTATAAATGTTATTTCAGAAATCCAAACACTCATTACATCGACGAAACGCTATTATGGAATCACCTCCACGAATTGCAAATCACTTTCAAATTGTATACACAGGTCATATCAAAGACGCTGGATTGATTTGGGTACTTCTACAATTAATGACAACTAATTAACTAATTAATGCTCTGAAGCACTTTAATTAAACCATTCAATTGCTGAACATAAACAAAATCTTATGAATTTTGGCACAATGTACATGACCAAAGTCGAATAAAGAATGATGAATAGCGCCCCCATGCCTAGACAAACTTACTGGCAGAAAGCAAAGAAACTTGGTACAGTGATTCTCAACATTGGCCCCACAACAATCAGCAAGTCCACCATATTGGTTTGAAATTGGGAAGTCAGGTATTTCTGACAGCCTCTAAATTGCACATATTTTGCCCAATTAGGCTCAAACCTTAAACACCCAATTACACCTTGGCCCTGAATACATATGACCAGTTACCCCTCTAGATAGTAAAACCTCCTTCACAAACATCCAGACAAATCAACAAAGTCAAATAGGCACTTCCCATGTTTGTCATGGTTTTGGGGCAGGGCCTCTTAATTGCTCGTTAACAATATTAAAACCCTAAGAAACCACATAATAGCTGAATAAGATGGCCGCTGGTGCCATAGCATTTGGGGCAGACGTGTGGGGCTGTTTCACCGGTATACACCTGGCTGTCAGGAACGACAGCATGAGCCTGGTTTAACATTTTAAAAAGCCCAGCAATAAGGCCTTGTTTTTATTGTCTCACCTGGTTTTCATGCCTGGTTTAACATCCACTGTTTTGTCGGAGCTCGCCACCACTCGCACAAACACCTCTCCAGCCTCTGGGTGGTTCTGTCTTTTCAAGTATTTATTCACACGATCTTCGATATAAGTTCCCAATCTTGTTGTCTGAAGCCCTGCAAGCAACAAGTAAAAGTAACCATTAGACAGACCATAATGGTAACAATATAGTCCACATAATGTAAACTAGTTTAATATAATGTAGACGCCCTAAAAACAGGCCATTTTTTTCTAGGCTCTAGACATTGAGATGCCAAAAAAATAAAATTACAATCAATACATGGAAAGCCTAGCAAAGCAGATAACAGTGATATAAGCAGGCAAGATGTTTAATGCTGAGAACAGGCACAAATTCTGTGAAAAGTTTAAAATAGTTATTATATAATCAGGTTTAGATTATGTAAAACACTGTGCTATCCATTAGCTCCTTTGTCCAAATAATTAAGAAAACAAAACCTACTTTTAGAAGTAAATTTGTTTTCTTTGCGCGTTTTTCCACTTTTCTTCAAACAGTTTTCACAGATGAATCTAAAAAGAAATATGTTTTAAGACATTTTTGCGCAAACATCATTTAAATAATAGTTAACATCTTACCCAGAAGGCCAAATGACCTCGTAGTGTAAAACACATATTTGGTGCATCTTCCGCCCACAGTCTTTACATTCAACAAACCTTAAAAAAAAGAGACACATAATAACAACGCATAATAATTAATGCACTATTACAACTAACACATTGGTAAGCATGTCTTTCACAAACACAATTTTCAACAGGTGGCACTGCTGAGTCGTTTTTATCATAAGCCAAAAGATTGATCGGAGAGCTCAGAGTGAAACTATGCAGTCTGTGCACCCGAAGTATAAAAATGATGCCAGATGTGAACAGTAGAAAACAGAGAGAATCGGAAAAGCATTGTATTTCTGCATCTTCAATGGTGTAGATGTACTTACGGTTCAGGGTCTAGGGCATCATTCTTTTTCCTTTCAAACTGGTCTTTTGAAATCATCCTAAAAAAAATCAGGACAGAAAGAAACTAAATACATGGGTAACATATACATTTGCTACAGATTGAGAAAGGCTACGTTCAGATGGCAGGTCTTAATGCTCAATTCAGATCTTTTTTGCTGAAATGTTCACATTTGTTAAAAAGTGGCTTCCATGTAGTTTCATGTGTGAACTGTGCAAGGCCCTGATGTGATGCGCAATGGACGTACAAACCATTGAATGCTTATTCCCAATAGGCCTATTTTAAGAAATAATATTATAATGTAAAAAATAACACCCTGTCTTCAGTTCTCTCATTATTTTACATTTTTAAATAAATGAATAGTCTTTTCAGGTGAAAGGCTTGCGAAACTGTAGGTTAGTGTGCTAGCTTTTATAGCTCACACTGCTAACAAGCTTCTGATCATCTGTAAAACGGAGCGAACGGGGACAAATATCAGATACGTATCTTATCTAAAAAAAAAAAAAATGGATTTGTGCTGTTCAGCCTGTTTTAAACAAATCCGATACAGGTCGCATCTGGGTAAAAAAAACAACAAAAAAACAGATTTGGGTCGCATTTACCTGCAGTCTGAAAGCAGCCAAAGACTATTAAGCTTTACATTTTTGAACATGTGAGTTAGTATCTGTTCATAAACTACTAACCAAAACGTTTACAAATGCAGATGAAGTGCTATTTAGAACAACAAATTAATTACAGTAATTAGAGGGTTCAATTTGGCAAAGCAAACTAAGCAATTTTTGTGAATTGATATAAAGCAGGTTTACTCACGTCTGCGGTTGCGCTGGATCATCACCTAATGTCACACTCTCTCCCTGAATCTCATTGAAGCACTTTTCACAAAAATGATATCTTAAAAATGGAAAAATAGATACATTAAGTTACAATTATGACAGAAAATTAGAACTTTAAAGTGCTGGCTAAAAAAATGCATTTACACAATTCATGCAGCAGAGGGAGCAAGGGGACACGTTGTGAGCAGAGGCTTACTCCAGCTCAAATAAATACAGTAAAAGGCCATTGCTTGATTTTTATTATGAGCTTTAAGCAGCGCTATATACCACAACTTAGTAGGTAAGTATAATTTAGACATAGTTAACAAAGAAAATTAGAAAATATATTCTACTGCTATTGGCAGCAAAAGGTCCAAGAATGTATTCTGCTAAATTGATTTGTCTAAAAGAGAAACACTATTTGTGGCACTTAAATATAGATGGCAGATGGCAATCGACTGTACATGTTTTAGTGGGTTTACAAGTTCTGTAAATTGTTAACCAAACCAAACTGTCACGATACCCAATCTGCACTTCTCAGTCGAGACAAATATATGCACGGTGATCATACCTGTTCTGGTAACTGTAGTATGTGCCTCCAGTGGGTATAGTACAGAGCTGCTTGCCATAGCAACAGAGCGTTTGAGGAGAGAACTCGTACTGCAATCACAGACATGGAAATAAAAGATTAATTCAACAGATAATTCTTTTTTCACATTACATTACAGTTTACATTAACATACACTGTAAAAACCTCACACTCACCTTTCTGCCACAGCAGTAGCCCATCCCCTGCATGACAGGGTCAATCTCTGACTCAAACACTTCTGCCAGCTTGGAGCAATACTTGTAGACACGGGAAGTCTTACGATTGTAAAGCCAGGCATTATTAAACATTAGCCAGACATCATCAACATACTGCCACGGCTCTTGGTACTGGCCAGTGTCAAGTTTGCGCTTAATTGTAGACAGGTCTATAGGGTTCTTCACAATGTCAAAGTAATCCTGTGTAAAAGAGAAAGGTGTATGAAATAACTAATACAGTTAGACCCGTCTTTTTGCGTTATGGTCAAAACTTACCGGGATGCCCAAAAGTAGTGGATCTACTGGCTGTCTGAAGGGCAGAGACTCAGGGTCCTGTCTGTACAAAGACTCTAAAGTTGGCATTAGAGCCTGACGCAACTCTTCAGGTTTAAATACTGGAAAATAGCAACAATGAGCTGGTTAAGAGTATGTGCTTTTTCAACCTTACTACAGTAAATATAAAGAACAATCTCAATAAAAACTAGGCCTGACTTTTGTGATTTGTCTGGATTGACAAATGTTGTAAATCTCCCTAAAACTACATTCTTCTTTCAGTCTATAGGGGGCCCTTATAAACTGGTAACTGGCATCATATTGGTCAGATGGGTTCAGGGCCAGGAGGTAATTAGGTTTTTCAGGTTCAGGTGCCTAATCGGGCAAAGTATGTGCAAGTTAGAGGCTGTCAAATATACCTGACTTCCCATTTTCAATCCAAAATGGCCAACTTCCTGTTGGCCAACTTCCTGTTGTATTTTATGTTGGGTACAATGTGGAGAATCTCTGTACCATGTTTCATTGCTCTCTGCCAAAGTAAGTGTGTCCAGAGTCCCATAGGGGTCATAGACATGGGGGCGCTATTGAGGAATTCTTCATTTGACCTCTGTAATTTCTACATTAAATACACACTAGCCCGGATCACTGTGCCAAAATACATGCGATTTTGTTTATGTTCAGCAGGATTAATGGCTCAATTAAAGTGCTTCAGGGCATTA
>JAVQKC010070895.1:0-18389 GCA_036025475.1 Philypnodon macrostomus | reverse complement strand
TAATAAACCGCGAGGATCTTTAAAAGTGTTTGCGTTGGAAACGCAACCACTTAATAAACCGCGAGGATCTTTAAAAGTGTTTGCGTTGGAAACGCAACCACTTAATAATAATAAACCGCGAGGATCTTTAAAAGTGTTTGCGTTGGAAACGCAACCACTTAATAATAATAATAATAATAATAAACCGCGAGGATCTTTAAAAGTGTTTGCGTTGGAAACGCAACCACTTAATGATAATTCGCACACAACAACACACAGTATGAGTTATGAGTGTGAGTTAGAACACACAACATCTGTCACTGTCTCCTCATTAAGACACATTACCTAATATAACAGTGTTTATTAGCATCTGCAGCTATGGCAACCTAAATTGTACACCTAAATGTATTATTAAGGTAGGATTACATTAGTGTCTCCATTAATTTCATTTTAGTGGTATTTGGTACTTATTGCACAGTCTATAATTTCTAGAAAATATGGAATTATCTATTATCGCAATATTTTATGCTGTGATAATGTATTTATATAAAAATGGTTGTATTCTGATTTTTTTGTGTTATTTTACTAATGAAATCAAACTTATCAAATCGTCAATATATTTGTAACTTGTTTGTGAAGCCATTTTCATATTTACAAAATCCTCGCATTTATATTGTAATTGTACAGAATGTAGCTGCAGCTGCTCTTTTTTATTAGTATCTGTAGTCCGATTCTTTGTTCATCACCATTTTTTTAATAGTATTTAGAGTTTAGTTTTGTTATGCAATCTAAAGGTCTCAGATATCATCAGATTAGTTTTAAAGCCTTCATTTTAGCCCGGATGAGAACATGTGTTTTTGGTAAATGTCAAACCAAACACAAATCAATAAAGATACAGGAGCCTGAAAAGCTGAACTAATAGACTTAAAAACAGCTTGTATCCCTGGGCCATACGTACTAATAATACATACTGCCTGACTACTTTACACTGATTAGACAATGCATTTTAAATTTTGTTGTACTTGTGTATAACAATATTCCAATACTTCTTATCTTATATTATCTTTATCTATATATGCTTTGCATAGACCTTAGCCACCAGTTATTGCCACTAATAAGATTGTGTGTTCTCTACAACTAATAAACGGAGGCCTTAAGTGTTCGATTTGCCGAGGGAAATCTAGTCACGGTTATTGTGTGTGTCCAGGTGAGCTGCAGTGATGGATAAGAGAAAAGGACAAGAGTCGACAGTTTTGAGCGAATCACTCTTGCTTCTCATCTATCACATACAACGGCGCCCATATACACACTGCTTTACCAGCTGTATGAAAGATAATTTACACGGAGGGAAATGACAGCACAAATGCAATCATTACGGTAAAGCAAGTGAAAGTGGCAGATGAAATTGGGAATAAAATGAAAAAGATGGAAGGTGAGTGCAGTGATAGAGGCAGAAGTGACTGAGCAGAAGATGAAAACCCTCTTAAGAGCAGCAGAAAGTCCTTTTTGCCTCAGGACCACGAAACCATCCCTGATTGGACTGGTGATTTCATGTGTTTTTCACCAACCTTAACCTATAATACCTGTTCTTACTTTTCATGTACTTACAATTGTGCAGGTTGCAGAGCGGCTGGCATGTTGGGGATTTTTACACGTCACCAAAATGCAACATATTGGATCAAGATATTGAAAATCAAGGCTGATATCTCGATTCTATAAGTAGGACCATTTCCCTTATCTTGTTGCTATGACAACCCTCCTAAAAGTATCCTAAAAATAATGACAAACAGTGAGCGGTGGGAGGGGATGAGTTTTCTTAATAAGACTGAAGATATAATGAAAGTCAAGGCCAATGTGTTTTTCTGCAGATGAAGCGATAGAGGGACAGAGCTGTCAGCACTCTCCTCTCTTTAGGGGGCTGTTCGAGGGCTGCTCAGCCGGACCAAGGGTTGATAATTGCTCGCCTTTAGTCCACTGTGAAACTGTAGTAGTTAGTGCAGTGGGTCAGCCGCCCTTATCAGAACTACAGCAGATAGTCAGTAATGGTAGCTAACTCAGAGCAAACATATGTACTTGACCAAACACCTAGTTTGTCTAGAAGACATTAAAATGAAGGTAATTTAGACATTATTTCAAAATGGGGCCAATTTGAGGTCCTTACCACATTTAGAACAAGAATTACCTTGTGAAAATCGAAAGCAATTACAGCCGCAAGACAGGTAATGGTTCTCCTCTCATTCTGACCTAAAACTATCTTCTATATCTGTATGTCTGGTTGTCAAGTTGGATACAAGTTTTACCAATCATTTGTTGCAGTTATTTAATCCTGTTATGCTACTGGTTAATTTAAAGGTTGTTCATTAGTTTGGCTTGTTAGCTATCCAATCACTTGTTTGCTAATTAGCTACCCTGCCAATTGAGTTCTGTAAAATATAGTAATTTTAGCTACTTATAACATTGTGTTCATGTTAAAAAAAATGTTCAATCAGTCATTGCAGAAGATCAGACAGTCTCACGCTGCAGTAAGTTGTATTAGTATAAGTTCCATGTTTGCAACACTGGAGAAAATGATGGGCCAACTCATCTCACGTGCAACATATTTATAGTTACAGGAACTGCACAAACTGCAAAATACAGGTTAACAGGAGAGCCTCAGCACGGACTGACTAGACCAGGACCAAAGTGGGCCCCGGGGGCCAAAAGGGCTTGGCTCGCCAAGCCCTTTGATTTGGCCCAGCAAGACATCCCAGAAATAATGGATACTAAGCCCAATTATGGAATGACATAGGCTGAATGTCCAGATTTAAACAATCAAGTTTGACTGGATTGGTAAAAAAATATATAAAAAAATTTACTGGATAAGGGTCAATAACAATTTTATTAAGTTTTTATTATGTTTAGACAACAATCTTAGTCCACATAAATGGGAATGTTGACTCTTATATTAACATTATTTGATCACTTTCATTTTTTACACACAGGTACATATCATAAAAATGCTGAACTGGATTTATTTTGGTACTTCTAAGATGAGTCAAATAGACCGTTACCATGTTTGTCATGGTTTGGAGGCAGGGCCTCTTAATTTCTCATTAACAATATAAAAACCCTTAGATATCACGCCATCATTGTCTGGTTAAGGTGCCCGTTGGTGACCTGCATTTGGGGTAGACGTATGGGGCAGTTTCGCCGATATACACCTTGCTGTCGGGGACGGCAGCGTGGGCCTAGTTTAATGTATGAATCTATCTCATATTGCCACATAATAATCCATTGAGCTGTCATGTTTACAAAGGCCAGCCAGACTAAATTACTTCTGAATCAGAGTCTACTGTTTGGCAGCTGGGGTGTGTTCCTGACATTTCCCTCCTGTTATCTACTGCACTCCAGATGACGCTAGAGTTAGCACACCTAATGTGATTGGTGGTATTTTTGTTATCAAGATGTTTGTTCAAATAAGAGGTTAGCAAATACAATCTAGTTTATAGTAG
This sequence comes from Philypnodon macrostomus, assembly GCA_036025475.1. Lineage (NCBI taxonomy): Eukaryota > Metazoa > Chordata > Actinopteri > Gobiiformes > Eleotridae > Philypnodon > Philypnodon macrostomus. The sequence continues at coordinate 14,919 of JAVQKC010070895.1, read as the reverse complement.
AATTATATGCACTTGTCTGATTTGAGCGTAGATATATAGTTGTGAGTACTTTAGAAGTTTCCAGGACATACTAATACTTTAGATACTTTGGCAACCAAGGAGTAACAATCAACTCTTTTTATTATTAATTTGATCCTTTTATATTTCAGTGTCGCTAATGACTTTGTATATCTAAATTAAAATATGCAAATGTGCAAGCTCTCTCACACACTCCAATTCAGGTCTTGATTATTCACTTTTACAAAGTTAATTCTTGTTCCTGAAAGAGAAAACTGGGAACCATGAGCTGCTGACCCTGTGAAAAGTGACATGGTTCTGCTGCTCAAGTGGTGGATGGTTCTCAGCTGAGGTGGTGATGGAGGAGAGTGAGATGGTGCTTTTGAGGTGTGGATGAAAGAGAGTGAGATAGTTCTGCTGCTGAGGTTGTGATGAAAGAGAGTGAGATGGTTCTGCTGCTGAGGTTGAGATGAAAGAGAGTGAGATGATTCTACTGGTGAGGTGGCGATGAAAGAGAGTGAGATGGTTCTGCTCCAGTAATGGTAATGGTGAAGAATGAGGTGGTTACTGCTAGAAAAGTGTCTTTGATTATAATGGTTCATGATAATGTTGATTTGCGGTGTACAGCTTGTTTGTTCACTCAGTGCCAGATTACATGCATCTCCAGCATTTCTCTTTTTAATAGAAACACAGGTGTTGGTGGAGCTAAAAGGCTTATGCAGACTGTATCAGTGACAGCTGGCTTGTAAAACTAGATTACTGAAGTGGAAAAGAAAATATTTCACATACGACTCGGTAGTGGCATGTCTCGCTTCAGCAAAACATTGTCAAGATCCACTCCAATTAAAATGTCTGCATTCAGAGGCTCTCTCTGTAAATGAAATAACTCTTGATTATTAATGCGGCCAGTATGCCTCTACCTTTAAAAGTGCAGATTAATAAACAAATGTAGAACAATAAACGAACACAACAGGAGAAGAAGAACTCTAGTGTTAAATCAACATGACATTTAGTAAAGAGAGAAATGACCTGTGACGTTTTTGCTGTAAAAACAGAACAAAACTCTTGCTACACTTGTCCGCCATCTTGAATGTTTTGGAGAAGACGGTGAGGCAATGCACAAAGCAAGCGTCACTGCAGATCAACCAATCAGGCTGCATTGATAATTTTGTACTGGAGGGAAGTCTCTGTGAAGGGGAGAGTCACCAGACCAGTCGCTCTGTATAGACTATACAGTGAACTCGCATCTGGCTTTCCAGGCTAGAGAAAATGAGGGTTCAGGGTATATGATGTATTTATTCACAAACCTATTCTTTAATGTTGTATTGTGTGCCTTTAAAATGTGTGGATCCAAACTGTGATCTGTATCAGTAATACAAAGTAGGAATTTGTTCTTTTACTGGCTTATATCTCTTAACAGAAGTCTTTCGTGAATCTTTATTGTGTTCCAGATTTTAAAACTACTTGGACCTATTTTTGACCTATTTTCCTGAAAAAAAAAATGTTGCACTAATTGTGTCTTATGTGACTTCAAATAAGGTCCTATGTTGGGCTGCGCAGTTAATGGCAGTTGAATCACTATTGCATTTAGCAGATCGCAAAGGCTGCAATAAAATCCTCGACACAAACAAAATACTGTATATATGTGAAAAACCTGCTTAGGTTTAACCTCTACAAACATGTTCTTAATGCATGTGATTGTTGTGTTTAACAGTTTACATTTTAGTTTTCTTTTCAAGTGAAGTGAATCTTGGTTTTTAAAACAATATCGCAAAATCTAATCACAGAAATCTTGTCACAGAAATCACAATTTCTTATTTTTACCTCCGCAGGTGTTTTTGGTAGCTTTGCTTTGCTTGGACACAAGGAAGAAATTCCTTTCAGTCTGTTGCCCCACACCTGTGGAATGCTCTCCCAGAGTCTTTTGAAAACCAGTTGAAAATGTTTTAATTCAAAAAGGACTTTAGGACATTTTTATGAAGCCTTTATTGTTCATTCTTTTTAAATGATTGTATCTGTTTTTGTTTTTACTCTTGCTAAGTGACCTTATTGTTAGTCAATTTTAAAAGCTGTAGCACTTTGAGATTTCCTTGAAATGTAAAGTGCATTACAAGTAAAATGTATTATTATTATTATTATAAATTACTAGATTTTGGGACTGATACGGATCACCGTCTGGATGTAGGATTTCCCCCTTTCACCCCCTCTGCTCAGTCCTTTGCAGATGTACACTAGAAAGCACTAGGACAGCACAGACCTCCACCAAGGCATCTGAAACAAAAACGGAAATGCAATGCAAAAAAAGTCACTATGTGATGGTTTTTGTTTGTTATATTTACCTCCGCCAAGGAGTGCTTTCTAGTTTTATTACCTCTGGCCACCATGAGAGTACTGTACACATTATTTTGTGAGCTGCAGAGGAACAGGAAGCTGTTCAAATGTTTCATGGATTCCTTTCGGTAGCCGACCTTTTCAAGACAATTTCCCACTAGATGAGGAACAAGGAATGGGCATTACATCACAGTATGCATAGCAGGGCCTATAGAGGCTGCTGTAGAAAAAGGTGGACTTTATTCAGAGTATGCTTTTCAGAAACGGGGTTAGCGTCAGTCGTTGTGTGTGTGTGTGTGTGTGTGTGTGTGTGTGCGTGTGTGTGTGTGTGTGCTGCTGCTGGGTATTCCTATGTGGGGTTGTATGTTGTAAATTGGGTCAGTGTTGAATTAAACACAGTGGTTTTATAGTGCCATAGGAGAGTTAGTTTAGAAATGGAGGCTAGGGAAAGTAATCAAATCTGTTCTTATGATATCGGCGAAACAACAGTATTATGGAATCACGTTGGTCAGATCCTACGTGTAAACGCAATTAAGAAACGAATTGCTGGATCAGATCCAACTTTTGCAAGGTGTATATCAGCGAAACGGCTCCATACGTCTGCCACAACTGTCACCAACGAGCACCTTAATCAGACATTGTTTGATTTCTAAAGGTTTTAATATTGTTAACGAGCAATTAAGAGGCCCCGCCCCCCAAACCATGACAAACATGGGAAGGGCCTATTTTACTTTTTTGATTTGTCTGGATGTTTGTGAAGAATGTTTTTTGTACAGTGATTCTCCACAGTGTACCCAACATAAAATATTATTATGACCCCGCCCTACAACAAACAGGAAGTCGGCCATTTTGGATTGAAATTGGGAGGTCAGGTATATTTGACAGCCTCTACCTTGCACATACTTTGCCCGATTAGGCTCTAACCTGAAAAACCTCATGACCCCCCGGCCCTGAACACATCTGACTAATATGATGGCAGTTACCTCTATAGCGCCCCCTATAGACTAACAGTAGAATGTAGTTTTAGGAAAAATGACAAAATCTGGCAAAAAAGATCCTTCACAAACATGAAAAAAAAAAAACTCAAATAGACCCTTCCAATGTTTGTCATGGTTTGGGGGCGGGGCTTCTTAATTGCTCGTTAACAATGATGCCATAGCAGTTGTGGCAGCTGTTTGTGGGCGTTTTGCAGATATACACCCCTTGCTGTCGTAGGCCTAGTGACTTTTTCCTGTTTCTGGGTGCATAATGTTTGATGTTGGGAAATTGCATAAGTTCTTGTGGGCACAGATGTGGGGCATGAAGCAGAATGTAAATGAAGCTTCAGAGGTGTTCAGGGCCCCCGCCATTCAGAACATGTACATGTCATGTAGAGTGTTTGAGTCTTGAGAAAAGCGCTGTATAAAACTAATGCAAAGAAAAAGAACAAAAATAAACTGTATTGCCTGTTGCATTTTAAAAAATAAAACTTCAACTGAACTAACAAATTCAAATACTAGCTTTAACAATATATATTGCATTTAAACTTGTGTGAAGACATCGCTATAACATTCATTTCTCTGTAGGCACCAAATGAGCTAAACACAAAAGCTACTCTACCCAGTGCATATTGCAGACAGTGGCCATGCATTTGTTTACATTCAAAATCATAATAATTTCACGGTAACATTGAAGTCGGAACTCAGCTTAACTCAGATGAATAATCAAATATGGTGCCCAACAAAAAGATAACAATATAACTAATATAATAAGCTTGTGTTATTTTTCTACTGACCAACTGTTGTTGACATGCTACAGAGGGTCATATCAAGCTCTAAAATGCTCTGCTGTGCCAAATCCATCTGTAACTGTTAACTACATTGAATGAATTAACATAATAAAAAAATAATGTCAGTCTGAGGTCCGACTTTCAAACAGGAACACAGCATATTTAGGCTATTCATGCATTCATCTTCATTTGCTTATTCATTATTTGATAATGAGAGGCTTGAGCAACTATGTGGCAGGGTGCACCCCAGACCATTGACAGTGTAAGAAAAACTGTAGTACTGGTTATAGTAGTTGCTGTACTAGTAGTAATCATAGTAATGGGTGAAAAAACTAAGAAACAGGGAAAATGAACAAATTGTGGCACAAAAAAAGTAAAAATCCTGTAATTTTTCCACAACACAGCTATAACATACAGGTGGAAAAAGTCCTGATTATCATACTAGAGTTCCACAATTAAACCCTAATAAGAGTCTGGTTACTTTAGCTCAGAGTACTCAAGTAAAGGTAATACGTACTACATTGCACTAAAACTACTCTTACTTATCAAGTAAATGTAACTGAGTTGTTGACCCAGACTTAGACCGTGGATGTGTCCTGCAGTCGAAGGAATGCATGCTCGACACCTGACTTGACAGATAGCCAACATGAGTAATGTGTAGTGAAGTTCTTCATCTTGTTATCTGAATATATTAAGCGCTCTTATCAGTTATGTGGGTTGAGTTTTCTTCCCCTTAGTGTGTGATAGAGATGTTGTCAGTGGTTGTAAACACCTGCATACACAGAAAGGTGATGTAAGCACTGATACTGCTCCATTTTTGGAACATTATCAACTCTCAGATCAGCTGCTAGGGTCATGTGAGGGTACAAAAGGTAGAACCAGGACTGGCCTGGGGCAGTCTTAGATCTGGACTGGTTCTAGACGTCCTGCTGGAAGTGAGCGACGACATGAGGCTAATCCTGCACACAATCCTGGTGAGCATCACACCAATAACTAACTAAAATAACATAGAAATAAAATGCAAATGTTTTTATTATATTCTATGTTTAAGATTGATTAAGGCTTAAGGGCCAGCTGGGGACGAGGAGAATGGGTGGTCAAATAACTGGAAGATTGGTGATACTATTCCCAATCCATCCTATGTATATAACACTTCACCCATGTATGTATGCGTTCATAAGCTATGTTTCTGTCAGTGTACCCCAGGGCGTGTGTGGGTATACAGAGGTAGATTATCATGTGTGACTGCGGAGTGAATGGTTGTAAAGCACGCTGGGTGTGTAGAAATTTTGGCTGATGGAGATGCGTTCTATTTCCAGAGACTCTTTAATTCCCTAATGACCTTGACTGGTCATTGTACAGGCTATATCCACCTTGTGAAATTGAATGACCCGTTGCAGGTCTGTTGCGGAGTCTGGTGGGTCCGAGCAGCTCGTCAGGTGAGATGTGATTCCATGTTGGAACTGCCCACTGAGATCTTCTCTCTGTCGGAGGGCAACGGAGACCTCCACAGCCGCTCTCTCTCGCCGTGGACATGGAGGTCAGGACAATCAACATTTTACACAGATAGAAATTATAATTGAAGGAAAATATGTTATGTGTAGACTGTATGTTTCTTATTAAGACGTCATTATTTATTTACAAGGGACCTTACTTGGTCAGACACTCAGATCCCATCCATTCTGTGGGAGGCCGAATGCAGAAGCAGCTACTGTTCATTCCCACACAGACAGCCAGATGGACAGACAGACGGACTGGCCCTCAGCTCGGTGCCCATTTACCAGGACGTCCTGGTGCTGAAGAAGGAGAATGGCAGCCGCTGCTTCACCGCCTCGTTCCGCAAACTGGCTGTGGGCTGCACCTGTGTCAGGACCCCGATCGCAGACTGAGCCTCCAGCCAGTCAACACTGTCTTCATTTATTTATTATTTGTAAAAAAAAATACATGTATAAAAATTATTTAAAAATGAATAATAATAATAATAATAATAAAGCCACAATGAATCCACATTTCTGATTTCATTGGAAAAGGAGAAACTGGAGAAGAAGAAAGTGACTACATTAGATACATTAAATTCTCAAATACATTTACAATGGGAGAGAAGAGGGAGCTGGTTGAGGAGATGTGGGGAGAGGAAGCTCCTCTGTTCCGGCTGCTGTCTCTGACCTGGTCTCAGATAGAGGGGGAAATAAATGGCTCCACAACACAGATACAGTAAATAAATGACATGAGATAATTAAGGCATAAACTGAACTGAACTGTGCAACGAGGGTATAACCACCAACCAGGATTACTTTTCTATATTCATCAGTATGATTCTCTAAACTGGAATGGAGCAAACAAGTGGACCTTATACCACATTGATAAATGCACTGTGAACGTTTGAGACTGTGGTGTCAGCAGAGTGTGCAAGTCTCATGACGTCTGAAATCCACTGCAAAGAAAACCTCTTTCAGACTCAAATCAGCTCTAATAAACTCAAAACAAGAGTGCATTGTAGGGATTAGATTAGAATGTGAGTGTGCTGGGATGGATTATGGTTTTGGGACATGCTCCTGATGGACCGCTCCTGTTATGTTACACTTCATTTTGCAGACTTTGGGTTAAAGTTAAGGTAGTTCGGTTGAATAAAGTGTCCATGAGAGAATCTTCTCTAAGCTCATACATATATGAGGAGGCAGAGGCCTGGACATGTTAGAAGCAGACTGGACTTTCTGGATGTTAGAAACACTGATCCATGACTGAGGTCAGACTAACGGAGAACCCAGGTAAGTTTGTTCCTATATTCAGAAGAACTATATACGTATATGTATTCAAGTGCATTTACTTTTTGGTTGTATATGTTTTGCTTAAGCATGTTTTCTGAAACTGTAGTCAAGGCCAAGGAGGTAGTGTTAGCAACTTTAAGCAAAAACTACTTCATGGATTTAAATGAAATTGTCAGGGAAGTTCAGGAATGCCACAGGAAGCAGTTGATTAGATTTTGTGTGTGATCCGAAACATCGTCTGGATCCGGGAATTTTTCAAAGAATGATTTGAAGATAATTGTGATTTTGCAAAAAATTGTGTAATTGTGCTAACAATGTGAGCAAAACATCTGACACCGGCTTTTCCTGCTTGGTTGTCTAGTTTCAAAATATGTATATTGACTAAAGTCTCTGTGTACAGAATGATTCCCGGGGTGTCCTTGACCCCTCCCTCTCTACCCGCCCCCCTGATGTCAGCCCTGTACAAGTGCCTCCCCTCACTGCCCCCCACCGTGAAGGATACAGAGGTCCCTCCTCTGTTCAGGGAGAGATTTATCCTGTCGGGGTACCGTCCTGTGGGTCTAACCTGGAGGTGCTACATCCTCAGCCTGTTTCAGATTCACAATGAGACGGGGAACGTGTGGAGCCACCTGCTGGTTGCTGTGGTAGTGCTCACGCGCTTCCTGTTCTTCATTGTCCTACAGGGAGGGGTATGTACTGCAGAGAGGGAAGGTAAGCTTTCCTATGGGGAAATTTGTCATTTGCATTTGACCCATTCTTCAATGCCGCTGGGGCAACTTGTCGGGAGCAGTGAACAGCCGCAGTGAACAGCCACAGTGAACAGCCACAGTGCAGCGTCTAGGGTCGGGGTCCAATCTCCAGATCTTGGTCAGGATGTACTTGGCTGGAGGATTAATCTGTCAGTTGTGGTAAATCGGTGCTAACCACTATGCCACAGAGCCAGCTAAACACATCTCAGGGTGTGTAGGGTTTGTTTGATCAGGAGCCGAAGTATGTCTTACAGTGTTTTATTTCCTACAAAAAGCCTACGAGATACATGCAGCAGAGAGGGGTATATTGCACAGGAAGGAGGACAGTTTGGATGTGTATTTGTTTACCCCCTTGAAATGTTTCTTGTCTGTCTTCAGGGTCTCTTGGGGGTCCGGCTGCAGGGTCCCGAGGGTCAGGGGCTCTCAGTGGACCCCTCCTCTCTGCCTCTGGTGCTGTACGTCCTGTCAGCGCTCACATACCTCAGCTGCAGGTAGGTTCACAGTAAATGGAGTCTAACCCTGACTCTAGTTGTGTGTTTGGTCTTCATGATGTGGTGGCGTCTTTTACTGCAGTGCTGTGGCCCACCTGCTGCAGTCCCACTCAGAGGGGGCTCATTACTCCCTGTTCTTCCTGGACTACGTGGGCGTTGGGGTGTATCAGTTCGGCTGTGCTCTGGCCCTCAGTGTGTACAGCTCTGAGCCTGCCTGGACCCACAGCGTCATGGGACAGGTTTGTCAGCTGCAGTAAATCCAAAGCCTCATTTCTTTTGAATGGATTCTTGACACTGAAATGGAGCCCATAAACCCCCTTTGTGCCTCAGAGTGCATCCTGCTGCTCATAAACTTATAAATCATGCAAAGGATGAATAAAAGTGAAACCCAGTGTGTGTTGTGTATTCTCTCAGCTCTACCTTCCGGCTGCAGCCTTCCTGGCCTGGTTCTCCTGTGCTGCCTGCTGTTACTCGAAACTACACTTTCGTCGGTCGTACCCAGTCCACAGGAGACTGCTGCAGGTGCTGCCCATGGGTGTGGCCTACCTGGTGGACATCAGCCCTGTGGCTCAGCGCCTCTTCACCTGCCACTGGAGCAGCAGCCCTGCGGTACCTCTGCACGGCCTGCAGGTGTCACTCTACACACTTTACTATGCGCTCAAAAGATTATTGAACAATGATGTGACACTATCACACAGAAGTGGTTTTGTTTGTACAGAGCAGGACAGACTGATGTTCATATTGGTTTGCTATCACAAAAATTAACATAGAAGCTAATGAAATTAAAATGTAAAAAGCCTTGTCTTCAACCGTAAACAATGCACTGAATGCCTAATCAGTCTTTCAGATTCAGATGTGTGTCCTGACTACACTAACTGTGCCCCCTGCTGTCCTCCAGGTGGTGCTGTTTGTGATGGCAGCCTTCTTCTTCTCTTGTCCTATTCCTGAGTGTTTCTCTCCGGGACGATATGACATCGTGGGTCACAGTCACCAGCTCTTCCACATACTGCTGTCCCTGTGTACTCTGGCCCAGCAGGAGGCGCTTTTGGAGGACTTTTCATGGCGGCGGGCAGGTGTGGTGAGGAGGTTTGGGGAGGAGCACCTCCTGGTGTCCTGTGCTGGCTTTACTGCGGTCACACTTTGTTGCACTGTCACAGCCTACATTCTGAGCCTTCACGTTCATGAGCAGATCAGCAAGGAACTCAGATAGACCCAAGGGACTCAGCTAGACCCAAGGATCTCAGCTAGACCCAAGGAACTCAGCTAGACCCAAGGATCTCAGATAGACCCAAGGATCTCAGATAGACCCAAGGAACTCAGATAGACCCAAGGATCTCAGATAGACCCAAGGAACTCAGATAGACCCAAGGATCTCAGATAGACCCAAGGATCTCAGATAGACCCACGGAACTCAGATAGACCCAAGGAACTCAGATAGACCCAAGGATCTCAGATAGATCCAAGGATCTCAGATAGACCCAAGGAGCTCAGATAGACCCAAGGAACTCAGCTAGACCCAAGGATCTCAGCTAGACCCAAGGATCTCAGATAGACCCAAGGAACTCAGATAGACCCAAGGATCTCAGATAGACCCAATGAACTCTGGTAGACCCAAGGATCTCAGATAGACCCAAGGAACTCAGATAGACCCAAGGATCTCAGCTAGACCCTAGGAACTCAGCTAGACCCAAGGATCTCAGATAGACCCAAGGATCTCAAATAGACCCAAGGAACTCAGATAGACCCAAGGATCTCAGACAGACCCAAGGAACTCAGATAGACCCAAGGATCTCAGATAGACCCAAGGATCTCAGACAGACCCAAGGAACTTGGATTATGTCAAGTCACGTGCAGTAAAAGTCCCACACGGACAAAGAAGAATCATAAAAGCTCCACATTATAAAAAGGTCCTGCCTGTTCTGTTGCTATACAGTGAAGTCAGTGAATGTAAATGTTTGTTTTTGGCGTTCCTCAGGGCTCAGGACCGTCCCATTCACATTGACATTATCTTCTGAGTTATTACAGTGTTTCTTGTGTTGTCACGTTTCACACACATGTTTATTAATATAGATTTAATAAAATAAATTAATACATTCTGAGTCAGTTTTTTAAATTATTTTTAACAATATTGAACAAACTTTATATTTTTGTCTGGATAATGATCTGGATAATATAATCAGAACATCTCCTGCTTTTTCACTACAGCACACTGTTCCCCAATATACAGTATCTAGTTACATTTATACACAGTTAATGGCCCATACATAGACTGTGTGTTATCTCTCCCTCACAGTTTTGATCATGTCTGGCTCGCCCGGCTGCTCTAATTGTTCGTTTCTGTGTGTGGGAGGGGCCTCTGATAAAGTCCTCAAAGACTCAAAAAAGGGAATGAAAATGAAGAGATGTGTGCAAAAATATACAATTTCAGCATTAGATAGAATGTACTGAGGGCCTTAGATTGGATGTTCACGGCTACATGCAGACGTTCTATGTAAACCAACCATAGACTCTAAAGTGAAGAAGCAGAAAAAGACTTGAATGGGACAAATCACGTTCATGCCTGATTGTAATTTTGCATGTATTGCTGGGTTGCAGGTTCTAGAATGTGATGATGTCATACCCTCAGATGGGGGGCAGGGGCCAGAATTCTGTATTTACTGTATGGGATTTTTATAACAAATATTCTCCAGAAAATCCACATATATTGAATCTGACAAAGTGACAAGGCCCCCTCCCCCCCAATATCTAACCTGGCTGGGTCGCAGGTGACATCACAACATTCTATAGCCCTATACATTTTATTGGGAGATGGGGGGCAGGAATATGACCGTTGTTAATCTGTAGATGTGAGGGTATGACATCATCACATTCTAGAACCTGCCACCCAGCAATTTGTGTCAGTCATCTTTAAGAAGAAAAATAAATAAATTAATTAATAAATAAAAAAAAATAATAATAATAATAATAAAATAAAAATATCGACTGAATTAATCTGGCTAAAAGTCACATTACGTCGCTCGAATGAGACATTAGTTAGCTTGATAAATGTTTGCACAGTTTAAAGTCCTCCATGGAAATGATTACAAGGATACGCATTGATAAATAAAGCAGAAGTAAAACCGTAGTTAGACTGTTTCTAGTGAAGTTCAGGACAACGCCGTGAAAACATAAATGGGTTTACAAAAGAGATTTTACATTTGAGCGTGTTTGCAGACTCCTGAGGGCAGGGTGTGACAGTTCTTTTTGTTATCTCATGACTTCTGCTCTCTCCAAAAAGTACATGCCTCAAAAGTGTTAAAGTCTCAGGCCGATGCTCCATGTATTCCAGTCTGTGAGTGTGAAGTCACAGACAAAGCTCCAGGCAGCTCAATAACAGGTAAGCCTTTATCTTTAAGCTTTTCATCATTCATATTTGGCTTTTTGTAGAGCAACAACATATAGGCCTTATGAGGATTGTATTGCATGTGACTTTTGTGTCAATAATAAAGTGTCAGCCCTGCGATTAACTGTCCCTAAGACCCATAGTTGCTGGGATGAGCGGAAGATCAAATGTGCATAGCTATTTCTGGACATACAGTATATGGATGTACTGAGGCATTTCCAACCCCACCGTGATGCCTTTTGTGTGAACAGTGCCCTTGGCCCACTGCGCTATTATTGAACGACCAGTGTTGGTACAATGTTGTGGACATCAGCTCCCATTAGAAGTGCTACCGCTCTGTGAAACATACATCTTCTCTTCTTCACACAGTCCCATTGGCCAGCTCAGGCATTACAGCTTTCTCGAAACAAATACACACATGTGTGGACTCAAAATTGCCCCTATAGTGACTGAATGTTAGAGTAAATGTTTGCACATTGTTCATTGCGTACCCTGCCTAAAGCCCATAGTTGCTGGGAGAGTTGTCTTGCTAAAACAAGATCTAGTTATGTGCAATTATACGTCATGCTATTATTATAATGTTTTGGGGTCCCTTCATGAACAACATATCTCTGTCTGCTTTAGAGACCATGATGGGAGTTACTCTGGACCCCTCCATGCTGTTCCTGATCTTTACTTTTCTGCTGCTGGTGCTCCTCACTGCTCTGTGCAGCGCCTGCAACAGGTTTGACATGTTGTTAAATGATTCATTTTACATGGATTATGATGATTCAAACGTTTTTCACTTTAGGCTCTGATTGGTCAGTTACAACTCCATTTGCAAACACAGTCTTGATTTTGGTCCAACCAGTAAATTCTTGTGGAATCTAGAGCAGTTTGAGCGTAGTAAAAAGTCACATTTTGAAAAGGATGGTGAAAACATGTGTGTTTCTCTCTATTCACCAGTGGAATTAGTGGGTTGCAAGATAAGAATTATTGCAGTTAAAATAAAGAAGTATTGCAAGCATATTTAAGAACAAAATATTATTATTGTTATTATTATTATTATTATTATTATTATTATTATATAAGTATAATCGCTAATGATAGTGTCTCCAACAAGCTCAAGCCAACCCACCTAATCATGATAAATAAATAAATAAATAAGTCCCGTGTCCACAGAGCAGATGTGAGCATTGTGCTGTTGTTGCAGACGTTCTTTTGAGCTGAGAGACTCCACTCTAGAGAAGAATCCATCTGCTCTCGTCAGAGTGGTAAGAGACGTTATATGATGCCTCGGTTTAGTCACACATTGATCTGGAGAGAATGAGAGTCTTATTATTATTATTATTATTATTATTATGACAAATCACTTGATAAAGCTAAGGTTCAACACGTCAGTCACTAAAAGTCTGAATGAAAGTTGATAATGTGATGTGATTGACAGGTGAAGCTGGATGAATCAGACACCAGAGAGAAGCCTACCACCAGTGACACAGAGAAAGGTCAGCAAACTATATTCATTTAACAAAATATGAAGCTTAATCTCTAAAAATGTTTCTGAGTGATTTTTCAAAGCATTTTCAGTAAACACGGAATGTTTACAGTGAAATGTGTGCAATAACACGTGTGGGTATGTGGTCACATGACCAGAGCTGTTTACCTTAGCTCCTTGAGAGATCCCAAAGTAAGGGTTAGTAGTTGGTGTCTACTGAGATATGGATTTGCAATATTTGGTTTGTCTGTGAGAATGAACCAACTCGTTAACGGTCAGTATTTGTGACCGGTGAGATATCTATTTTCATTTACCTATGTCTGTGAAACATGCAAAGGCTCACTTTATATTCTTTATACAGTCTTTCAGGAAATATAAAATAATATTTTCTTTAAAAAATTAATCTTGGTTATGTCAAAGGACTGTAAATGGCACATGGTAATAATTTTTGCATGTCTGTGAAACATTTGGGCATAAATGGGTTAAGATTCTGATGAGTCCGTCATTCCATCAATAAGCCACTTGGGGGCGCCACAAAACCAAGGTTTCGGGTTTCCATTTGTTGCTGACGGTAGGGGGCAGATTTGTGTCCATTGGCAGACACAACAGTTCACTTAAATGCACCGCTTTCTGAATTTGTAGCAAGTTCAATCTAGTCAACAGGGGTGGGCAATAGATGAGCTCCCAATACACTATATCATCTCATCATACCGCTCAATACACAAACACACGGTAGGAGCCATGATAAAATAAAATTGCCACATTGAAATTAATTAAATAGTTGAGAATTAGCTGGGTTATCTTGACACTCAGAAAATATAGAGAGAGCAGAGCTTAAGATGTTTAAATCCGTGAATTTCACTACAATAAATAAATACACCGTCAGAACGGGACTCACTTTTTGTGCAAACATAATTTATTGCCTTCACTTTGACATGGCAAATGAATGCATTTTCTAATCAAAATGAGGTATTATACAGTACAGTATCGGATGTGTGCTTTCTATGATCTCTGCAGAGTCCAGGCCTGTGGAAGACAGCAGTGTGGCCTTCATTCCCTGGAGAAGCCATCTGGGGGAGCCGCTAAACTGTGAGCAGTGATGGTGTTTTATGCTGGAATTGATCATATAAATGTGTATTAAATCATTTCTATGGTGGGTCCATAGACTGGTCGAAGGAGTTTGAGCCCTTCTCTACTCTGTCCACAAAAGGAGTTTTTGTTTAGTCATTTTTACCTGTTTAAGCCCTTTTTAGTCATGCTCACAATCTTTATTTAACGCATTTAGGGTTTTATATTATATTATATTATGAGTGAGTTCTAACCTCGTCTGAACTGTATCTGCAGGCCGTAAGGATGACGCGCCAGAAGGAGCGTCCAATCAGCAGCAGGAGGAAAAAACAGCCACCAATCAGGAGCAAGAAGAGGGAACGTCGTCCAATCAGCAGCAAGAGCATGAAAGAACAGTGTCCAATCGGCTGTCAGAGATGGTACCAGCATCCAATCAGCAGCAGTAGCAAGAAAAAGCATCCAATTATCTGCAAGACAAGTGACCAGCAGTGTATGATAAACAATTCACTATGTGGGCCATCTTTTGGACCTGGTTTGGGCCAAGCCTAGTCTTGGTTTAGACCTGGTTTATGTCTAGACCTGGAGTATACATGAGCAGGTTTAGAACTGGATTAGACCTGGTTTATGTCTAGACCTGGAGTAGAATATGTTTACTAGCCCATGTAATATGTTGACTAGCCCATGTAATATGTTGACTAGCCCATGTAATATGTTAACTAGCCCATGTATGTTGACTAGCTCATGTAATATGTTGACTAGCCCATGTAATATGTTAACTAGCCCATGTATATGTTGACTAGCCCATGTATATGTTGACTAGCCCATGTATATGTTGACTAGCCCATGTAATATCTTGACTAGCTCATGTAATATGTTGACTAGCCCATGTAA